>CM044955.1:1325599-1602187 GCA_024516035.1 Bactericera cockerelli
ATGAGTAGGTCAATAGGTGACCGCTAGTATCTGGAGTAATAAAACTGCCAGTAAACAATATACGTGAGATAAAAAATATTAGATTATTCTACAAGGAGAAAAGGTAAACAACAAGTACTAAGTACTAGGAAGTCAGGAAAGGAGTAAACACCTTTAAACAATAATAATGTGAAGTAAATAATTCTTACAGTATAAGTAGAAATGATGACATCGCCGGTGCAAAGAGATAAGATTCACAGTCCACTGCTGAAGCTCCTTGTGGGGTCCTTGCTCTGCCTAGTGCCTGAGACAATGGTAGCGATGTGTGTCTGTTGTCTCTAGTGCTGAGTGCTGATCCGGGGTTCTGGACTCTGGAGTTCCTGGTGCGATGTGAATAGGTAGTCTCTTGGTGTTGGCTGATGAAAAAAATGGGAGTTATCCCGTAGAGATGGTCCCGTGGGTAATCCAATAATAATGATAATCAGGCACTATTACACTGTTAAGCTCTGTTATACACTTTTATAAATTTATCAAAGATGAGTTTTTTTATATATATTTTTGTTTTGCTTAATTTTTTATTATTTTAAGTTTCTTTTTGGAAGCCTTGATCCGTTAAAATCGACTGCGCCAGTTACAAGCCAGGCTCGTGCCGTTGGCTTTTTAAAAAAGGTTTATTTCGAAACACTGAAATACTTGTAAATTTATATAATAAGAATACAAGAGTTCTAAACATTTAAGTGAGTGAAAACGTAGTTTATTAGAAATAAGATTATAAATTAATAAAATGGAGAATACACTTATAGTAATAACTTAGAAAGTAATTAATAATTTATTAATTAATAATTAAATAAAATTATGTCTTAAACGATTTAAGATCTTGCTCAATGCAAGTCAGAGTCTGAACTGCTTTGTCCTATGCCAAAAGGCTCTCACGCATAACAATAGTGTGAGAACTATCATACAATTGGATCAGCATAAAAAGGTGTATAGTCAGCTATTTAGCTGGCTGTAACTTACATACATAGGTACATATATTACTCAAGACAAGATTTACCAGAAGCTGAAAAAACAGTAACTTGGTTTTAAACATATTCTAGTGGATTCTTTGTGAAACATGGGAATTCTAGCAAGTGTTTCTTATTGATAATTTTTAAGGAAATGTATTACTCAAGACTAGATTTACCAGAAGCTGAAAAAATATTAGCTTGGTCTTAAACATTAAACATATTCTAGAGGTTTCTTTGTGAAACGTGGGAATTCTAGAAAGTGTTTTTCATTATTAAGGAAACATTTTAGTATAGATAAGATTTATCCATATCCAAAAAATATATTTTACAATCTAATCTTGAACATTTTCTAGAGGTTTCTTTGTGAAACGTGGGAATTCTAGCAAGTGTTTCTTATTGATATTTTTTAAGAAAATATATTACTAAAGACAAGTTTTACCAGAAGCTGAAAAAACAGTAACTTGGTCTTAAACATATTCTAGAGGATTCTTTGTGAAACATGGGATTTCTAGCAAGTGTTTCTAATTGATAATTTTTAAGAAAATGTATTACTCAAGACAAGATTTACCAGAAGCTGAAAAAATATTAACTTGATCTTAAACATATTCTAGAGGTTTCTTTGTGAAACGTGGGAATTCTAGAAAGTGTTTTTCATTATTATATTTTTAAGGAAACATTTTAGTGTAGATAAGATTTATCCATATCCAAAAAATATACTTTACAATCTAATCTTGAACATTTTCTAGAGGTTTCTTTGTGAAACGTGGGAATTCTAGCAAGTGTTTCTTATTGATATTTTTTAAGAAAATATATTACTAAAGACAAGTTTTACCAGAAGCTGAAAAAACAGTAACTTGGTCTTAAACATATTCTAGAGGATTCTTTGTGAAACATGGGATTTCTAGCAAGTGTTTCTAATTGATAATTTTTAAGAAAATGTATTACTCAAGACAAGATTTACCAGAAGCTGAAAAAATATTAACTTGATCTTAAACATATTCTAGAGGTTTCTTTGTGAAACGTGGGAATTCTAGAAAGTGTTTTTCATTATTATATTTTTAAGGAAACATTTTAGTGTAGATAAGATTTATCCATATCCAAAAAATATACTTTACAATCTAATCTTGAACATTTTCTAGAGGTTTCTTTGTGAAACGTGGGAATTCTAGCAAGTGTTTCTTATTGATATTTTTTAAGAAAATATATTACTTAAGACAAGTTTTACCAGAAGCTGAAAAAACAGTAACTTGGTCTTAAACATATTCTAGAGGATTCTTTGTGAAACATGGGAATTCTAGCAAGTGTTTCTAATTGATAATTTTTAAGAAAATGTATTACTCAAGACAAGATTTACCAGAAGCTGAAAAAATATTAACTTGATCTTAAACATATTCGAGAGGTTTCTTTGTGAAACGTGGGAATTCTAGAAAATATTTTTTATTGATATTTTTTAAGAAAATGTTTTAGTTAACACTACATTTACCAGGAGTTGAAATAATAGTAACTTGGTCTTAAACATATTCTAGAGGTTTCTTTGTGAAACGTGGGAATTCTAGAAACTGTTTTTATTGAAATTTTTTAAGAAAATGATTTAGTCAACACAAGAGTTACCAGTAGCTGAAATAATATTAACTTGGTCTTAAACATATTCTTGAGGTTCTAATAATTCTAGAAATCTTTGAACCACATGAAACAGGTGAACAAGGTTGCTTGACCATGTTGCCAGTGGGTGCTTTGTATTTCATCCTGCTGTAATAAACTATAATTTTCACCAAAATCAACTTACACAACACATTCATCCTCTAACAAGTTGTTTTTAACTGTTTAAAAATATTCCAATATAATTGTTAGTTCTTGGTATATCTATGTATCTTGAAGTCAGGGAGCGATTTATTTAGCTCTTTATCCAATTCCTGCAAGGGCACATCTGATTTACTGCACTTTTGGTATTTGGTGTTAAGTTTCATGTTGCAGCCGGGTTCAAGATGATCTGTTACATTATAACATTGATTTGTTTTTTTTTTTTTTTTTATCAAGTACCGGTTTAAGCGTACATTTAAGTAAAGCTAGTTAGAGGGTATTTTTTTATTTATTTAATTTTACAGATAATAAATTTCTGCCATTTGCAATCCATAGGGCAAAGTACTCAGAATACTTGAGCAATTTCCTCTCTGGATTACAAGTGACATTTTTTGAAATAAATATGATCGAGCCTTTGGTTCTCCGGTATTTCTTTTACAGATGTTGCCAACTTTGTTTAAAAATCCCATTGTTTCTTCTGCCCAAGGTCCGAGCGTTTCTACAGAGACAGCCACGAAGATGAAATTATTCTTGATCTGGGAATATACTCGATGTTTTTTTTTTACAGCCTTCTCAGAAGCAAAACCAGGACCCGCGTTCTCGTTTATATTACTTGGAGCGAGAGAGTCTGCGCAAGTAGCATCCCATACTAAGGCACGTCCCCGCTCCCAAGCCGTGTTTGTTATGCCGTCGGGTCTTTTGCCATCTTCTCTAGAAAGTCCTGTTGGCTCAAGTTGCGAACCAATATTGGCAGACTGGAGAGCTCTTTTAATGAGTGAATTTAGCTCAGCATGTCTTGAGTATGTGCCAGGATTTTTCTGACAACTTAGCCCATGATGGCCTAGAGCATCAACCTTGTCTCCACATTGACATTCGTGAGGGACACATATATTACAACCAAGTCGTAGACCCACGCATATTTTCATTGTATTGTTGTCAAGGAAAGTACCCAAACTGGGACAGGGTATAGCATTGAGCCATGCTCCGGAGACGGGGTTTTGTAGCAAGCTGAATCTAAAAGTATCTTGCGGGGTGGGGAAGACGATGGAACTCAACAGCTTCTGTACTTTGATTTTATCCCAATTCTCTTGACGGCAAGGATTGTCAGGTAGTGTCAAAGGCTCCCAGGCTACCAAAGCTTCTCTCAAATGTGGTAAGTTGCACTCGTAGTCCATGATATTAGTAATAGAAGACACGAGTTCCCTTACTCCAAACGAGGACGATAAGAAAGCCGGAAGCGCCAGATCAGCTGCTTTTCTGATACCAAGTCCGCCATTGATTACTGGCAAGCTAGATTGGGACCATTGGACATCATTGAGGGACACATTCAAACATTCTTCCAAAGCATTCTTCACTGCGGTATCTAATTCTAGTAGAAGGTCGGGGTGCTTCCACATTGGAAAAGTCCGGATCAGATAATTTATTTTTGGGATTGTCAGACAATGCTTCAGTAAGAAATAAGCATAGTGGGCTTGCACATCCTTCAACCTGCTCATCATAGTTGTAATTTGTCATATCAATGGCCTATAATGAAAAAGTCGTAAGTTGGTTATTAAATTTTTTACAAGAGGAACAAAAAACTGGTTATTTTGACCAATATTGCTTTTAATGAAAAACCGTTTGGTACCATTATTTTTTTTTAGACTAATACAATGAAACTAATCTTGAAAAAATCTCAGTGGGTTGGCATTATGGAGAAAACCAGACATTGAAAATTAAAAAAGCGAGCGGCATTGCCAATCAGCCACAATCACATTGAATACACCATTACTTGTCAGACAATAGAAAGTAACTGTCATGTCTGGCTGGGTTTTGAGTATGGCAAGTGGGGTTTGATACCAACCAAGATGGCATTCCTTACATTGATCTGAATAAACCTCCACACAAATTATTTCTCTCAATCCCTCTAATGTGCCCACGCCCACGCTCTGAGGGTGAAAGCCCTTTCTTGGTATCACCAATGCAGTCAAGGGAGACGTTAAACATCATATTAAAATGAAACAAAAGAAATCAAGATTGACCCAGGATTAAAAAACATTGTGTAACCTTTTTTATTAAGAAATAACAATATAATAACAAAGTTTCATTACTAAATAAAACTAGTAAAACAAAACTGGTACTAGTAAAAATAGAACAAAATAAAACTAATGATCCCCAAATACATCACTGGCGTGTCAAGACCATAAATAATGTCAGGAGGGGTAAAAAATGGAAAAACAAATCAAATTTTTGGTTCTTATAAAAAAACGTGTTTTTAGATGAGGCGTTACAATTATTGGCATAACCACCGGGCAAATATAATGATTGTTTTCTATAGATTTAGAAAAGAACTTATTACTTGTGTGGTAATGAATCATAGATATTGTGCACCTCTTTTGGAAGGACATGTTTCATTTCTTGCATGTGTCTAAATTTTATAGATGTAATCTTTGGTTTGTTTTGATACAAAGCTTTGATTTGTTCCAAATCATCTACAAGAGGCACTTTAATTCTGCTTGGAATACTTGAATACTCATCTTGGTAGCTTGTCTTTACCTTTAGCTCTCCACTTGGGCAATATTGAGTACATTTTATGTCTGTCACCACATGATTACCTGCTTTGTTACCCGGTCTCAGAGACGAGCAATAGCTCAAAACATTATTTGCCAGAATTGAATTCCTGTTTTGGTAAGTACAGCCATCACTGAAAATTATTATTTCGCTCATGGGTGGTGACAAATCAAGTTTATTACAGATGAAATGAAACATTATAGAACAGAATTCGTCAGCATTTAGTCCTTTCACTTTCATCCCACAAGAAACAGTATCCTTCAGACGATTTTAGATCAAACAAAGTAAAATTATGGACTTTTAACTTGGTTCTGTAGTAGAGTGCTGATGCTTTTAATACAGGACATATGAGTACTGCCTGTAAGTCCATTGTTAACCCTTTCAGTCACGAATTATGATCCGCTTGAGGAAAAAAATCAAGCTTTGGTCTGTAGTTTAGTTCTGATTTTAGATTCAAAAGAAAAAAAAAAAAATCGTCACTCTATCACTTACCGTTTTTGAGTTACGGATCGTCCTATACAGGGTGTATGAAAAAAAAGGAGCCAGTCAAAATATCTCGTCTATGAAAGCGATTTTCAAAAAACCCTGAAACACGTGTCTCATTATATGGAGGGGGAAACTTTTTCAGGGGGTTTAATTTTTCATACTCTTAACAGGGGCGGCCCCAGCGGGGTCCACTTTGGAATCTTAAATGGAACCACCCTATTTGTAATACATTTCTAAAAAGTAGTTGACATTAAAAGTATTTTAAGACTAGTTTGAGATTTTTAATCAAAACAGGGCCGGAGATATCGTACATTTCATTTCAGTTATTTTTTATAAGTAATTTCTGGTATTTTTGTAAAAATTGTTAAACACATGTCTTTCTATCTGAAATAATTAAATTTTCATGCCTTTTTTATATCATTCGCTTTACCAGGGAAGATTTCAAGTGGTCAACTTTTTTTTTATAATGTAAAAACCATCCTTTTTCGAGTAAATTTTGTGAGAAATTAATGCAATGATCCATTTTGATCAATTTAAAATAAAACAAGGCCAGATTTACTTCAAATGGATGTGTAAAATTCTAAAACTCGCATGCAGTACTAGTCTCCGGCCCTGTTTTCAATTGTATCTTAAATTTAGATTACACAACAACACTCAGTGCATTTATTTAGCTTATACTATACTAAAAAAGAATAGTTTTTACACTATGTAAAAAAAGATGACCCCTTGAGACCTCCCCTGGTAAAGCGAATGATATTAAAAAAGGCATGAAAATTTAATTATTTCAGATAGAAAGACATGTGTTTAACAATTTTTACAAAAATACCATAAATTACTTATAAAAAATAACTGATACCTGTGAAATGAAATGTACGATATCTTCGGCCCTGTTTTGATTAAAAATCTCAAACTAGTCTTAAAATACTTTTAATGTCAACTAATTTTCAGAAATGTATTACAAATAGGGTGGTTCTATTTAAGATTCCAAAGTTGACCCCCCTGGGGCCGCCCCTGTTAAGAGTATGAAAAATTAAACCCCCCGAAAAAGTTTCCCCCTCCATATAATGAGACACGTGTTTTAGGGTTTTTTGAAAATAGCTTCTATATACGAGATACTTTGACTGGCTCCTTTTTTTTCATACACCCTGTATATAGGACATGGTGACTGAGGGAGCTAAGAATTATCCATTTTCTAGTCTCTATCATTTTGGCCTATAATGGTCTTTATAAAACTATATAATGGTAAAGGTACCTACTTATATGTATAAAATGTATAAATATAAAAATAAAAAGATGGGTATTTCACAAGGCAAGGTTTATTTTTTATTATTTACTAGCCGTTTGCCCGTGCTTTGCAACGGGACTAAATTTCAAATTTACTAAGGCATGGCCGTACTGCTGGACAGCAATGCCTTTTTGAACTTTTTATAATTTTTCTGGACAAAGCGATAATGGTTTTGGGGGGGTCAATTCTGAGACATTTTTCGCTATCTCTTACCCTTTTGGCTAAACAACTCCGGACAAACAAACAAACAAACAAACAAACAAACATAGGTAGGTAGTCCTTTTTTCTGTTTTATATATAGAGACTAGCGGGCTGTCGCCCGCTTTGCGGGCCGAGGCATGGCCGTGAAAGCAAAAAATCCTTTTTCGTCAATGGCAGGTGTTGTAGTGGGAGTTTCGAAAAATCCCGTCTTATTGCACATCTAGACTATAAGACAAAACTACCTACCAAATTTCAGCTTCCTAGGACTTACGGTTTGGGCTGTAGAGCGATGATCAGTCAGTGGTCAGTGGTCAGTGAGTGTCTTTGACATTTATATATAGAGATTCTTCTTTAGGTAAAAATAAACAAAAAAATCAAAAGAAGAGAAAGTAAGAAACATTAAATAAAGATGCTAGATATTACTAATTTGTATGAAAATCTTTGAAACAATTAGCTCCTCGGCTGACACATAGGGCAACCTGACACTTGATACATACAACATAGCTCTTTCTTGTGCAACCTTCATTTTTACACCTTTGTTTGTTCTTCAAATCCTGAAATTCAGGCAGATGTCCAATGTCATCATACCTTATGTCTTCAAGTGGTCTCAGTTGTAACATTCGTTTAGCTGGTATTGGAGCTTGAGCACCTTCAGAAGATGGTCGTCCTCATCTTCTAGATTCTGGAATTTGCCCTGCCAAAATCAGAGCCTCCGCTATTGCCTGACGAAAGTGAATGAGATCAAATTGATCCTTTGCTAGTACACCAAGAGCATCAGCATCCCTTCGATATTCAAACCACGAGTTAACCCTAGCACTCCCAAGCTTTGTTAGGTAACAGATACTCCCAAGGGGGGGGCACAAAGTACCCACATAGAAAAATAAAGAAAAATCTTGATTTATTTAAAAGTTTCAATTGTTTCTCTTTATTTATGAATAATGAAAAAATAAAATCAGGTTTTTACACTTCTCTTTTACTAATTTCTTAATTTGAGGCCAATTTAACGGCTTTTCCTAATTTATCAATTCTGAACAAATGAAATCAGGTTTTTACACTTCTTATTTACTTATTTCTAAACTTTGAGTAAATTTCTCTGTAGTAAGTAAATTGTTTGAGCCGACCTCCGTGGTCTAGTGGTTAGCATGCTTGACTACTGACTCGTAGGTTGCGGGTTCGAATCCCGGCCGGAGCGATTTGGTCGGACAATTCTGACAAACATTGAAAAAAATCACGTTGTCGTTTGAAAAAAAAAAACTACACTAGAATATGAAAAACAATATTTCTGACAATTACATGAAATTTCAGCCAAATTGGTATTGTATTATCAAAGTTACGAGCATTTTTTCTAGGTGTGGGTACTTTGTGCCCCCCCCTTGGGAGTGCTAGGGTTAACAACAGCCATGTCTAAAGCATGATTGATCATTCTGAGTGTCCATTTGCGAGATCTTATGAATGTCCTGTAGAGTGCTAAGAGGAAGTCAAACTTGTCCACTCCACCCATATTAGTATTGTAGAGAGATATTACTTCAGGTCTCTTCACTGTGATGTATTTATGTTCTTTTTTGTCCCATCTCTTACACGTATCTGTTGTTCCACTTCCCACAAAGTTTGATCCCATTGTAACACTACTATTGTCCAACCATCTGGTGAGTATCACAGCACCATCTTTACTGATCACCTCCTCCATATGACCTCGTGATTCTCTCTTGAACTCTTTCTCTGGAATGAATGGAGGTTTGCAGAAACGATTTATCCGCACAGTTCCAGCAGCTTTGATACTCTTGCTTTTTAGGAATTGAAACAAATGATAGGTTGAGAAATAATTGTCAAAGTACAATGAGCAATTGGGTTTATTTATTCTATCACTGAGTTGCATAACAGTTGCTCCCACAAGACCAAATGGTTTGTAATGAGATTCTAATTCAGTAGTAGCACCTTGGTACAACATGAAATCATACATTAGACCACTAGCTCCACAGAGTGCAAATATTTTTACACCCCATTTAGTAGGTTTGTTCTTTATATATTGTTTTACATTCAGTTGACCTTTGAATGGAACCATTTGTTCGTCAATTGCCATGTTTTCTTCTAGTTCCAACTCCAAACAGCGATTTCTTACTGCATTGTAAAGTGGCCGAACTTTCCAGAATCTATCATCCATAGTAGGTTTGTCATTCTCAACAGTAATGTGAATATTCTGACGTAATTTGAAAAATCTATTCATTGTCATATTACAAGAGATCAGAGGAATGGTAAACTTGGGATCCCAATAAAGTCTAAGTCTAGGATAACTCAAAATGCCTATAAGAAGATTTATACCAATGAATTTTTTTATTTCTTTTACATCAGTGGGTTGAAACTTTACATGTTTTTCCACAGTGTAAGTATTTGTTTTAGTTACCATAGTTTCCAATAGTTCATTAGAAATATACTTCTCAAAGTATTTCAAAGGTGTTGGTAAGCTAGTGATTTCATTGGAAAATGGTGTGTAGTTATTTCCCTTGGCAGTTTCATATGTACCTTTGATCCAGTCTACTTGTTCCCTGGGTGTCAAATTGGCTTCCTCTGATATATTTCTTACGTGTGTAGATACTTCTACTATCTCAGGTTCAACTATAACAGACTCACCACTATCTTCTAGGGGTATAACTACAATATGGTTTGGATCAACAAACTCTTCCACAGGTGGGTCAACTATCTGGTATGTTTCAGGGTCAGGAAAATCCTCGGGGTTGTTTCTCAGATCATCTATATTGATGTCACAACTTTGATTTGGTACTACTAGTTCTTCACTCATCATTTCACTTCCTAAAACATCTTCATTGTCACACAAGTCTTCATTTTCAGAATCATCTCCATTGCCAAAAAGATAGAGAAAAATTTCATCTTCTGACAAATGTGAAGGCTGACAAGACATGTTATATTTGAATTTCAGTTATTTTAGACAGCCTAGATTAACTCAGACAAGAACATTTTAAATTTGACTTTGTAATAAATTAAAATTCAGGCAAAATCTGCTAAGTACACTTGAAAAGGTGATCAGAATGCTAAAATATTTTTTTTTTTTTAATGTTGATGATTTGGTACCTTCAGTCACAGAGTCCTATATATGGTACGATTTTTCAAAGCGCCATTTTCCAAACTCTATACCAGATATGTTTCTGGGGCTTTCACGGAAATGTTCTAAAATGTGTAAATAATAAGAAAAAAAATACTCAGGCACTCTAATTAATTATAAACCACTAATTCTAATTGATTTAAATGACCAACTTTTCCAAATCTACAATCTACTGATAAGAAAACATCTGTTCCATTGAAACAAAAAAAAAGAGGATGATAAAATGGACATTCACTTAAAAATGGTTCACTTCATCATGGACATTGATGGAGTTACATGGAAAACAGCCTGCGTGTGTGATAATTTTGAACATGAGTTAACCCTGCAATTCCAAAAACTATTTTTATAGTTTTTCTATTTTTCTACTGCACATGTCAAGTCCTGGCGTTACATATTTGTAACAGTGAACTTTTTGTGACCATAGGTTGAAATGAATAATATGAATCACTGAAAAACTTGTTATCCTCCTGAGACCTGGGCATGTTTTCCCGAAAGTACTGATTAAGACCTGGCGTACTTTTAAAAGTACATGGAATTTTCAAAAATTCCCGACAGCTTTTGAGAGAAGATAGTGGTGTGAAGTTGGTCGGAATATTTTATTCAGCTGTTTTGAATTGTAAACAAAACAATTTTGTGGAAAAAATCTTTTCATTTGTAGTTATGATTTGGAGCTAAAAATATGTCCAAGCGTCGCCAGAAAACGTGAACCCCTATGAAAAGCAGTAAGTGAATATTATTGAATTTTTTGACACGTTTTAAATTAAATATATGTTTCTTTTACTTTGGACCTTATCCTGAAATTACCTCATGGTGTTTACTATTTGTTTCCTTTGCAATAACAACAACCAAAGTTGGGTGTACTTTTTAAAGTACATTGGGATTCAATCTAGTAATCAGTAAAGAAAGAGTGGAGCCAAACACCTGCCTATTGTTGAAGACGAACAACACAGGTGCCGTGGGGAAAAATGCAATCAAAGAACAAAAATCAAATGTACTCAGTGCAATATCTTTCTGTGCTTAACAAAAAAGCACAATTGCTTTCTAACATTCCATCAAAATTGATGTCAGTTCCCACCTAATGATTATTTAGAAAACTACTTCTATACTTTGTAGTTCTAAGTACTGATATGTTTATTAACAAAGTTCTTAACTTTAAGAATAGGTATGGAAAAAAATCTATAATTTTTCTATTTTCTATGAAAAAAAATCTACAAAAAAAAAAAAAATCAAAATTTATTGTTTCTCACTGTTCAGTAAGTAGGTTCATTTAAAGTTTAAGGGCGGAATTAATAGACAACATCAATAACTTAAGTCGTTGGTAAGTGTCGATTTTCCCTATCTTACACAGTACGCAATCCGTGACTTAGCGCCACAGAGGTATTAGAAAAACGTCTATTAATTCCGCCTTAAATCTTGTCAAAAACTTAAGTTCAAATAAAAGACCTAACACTTTTTTTTATATGAAAATTTGTGTTTTTCTTTACTCAGCGGTGAGAGTAATAGTAGAAAAAAACACTGCATTGAGTCCTTATGTACTTTATAAAGAACATTGATATCTCTTATTTCAGGCCGTATTTGCTAATTTTCTTTGTAACTTATACACTTATAATGGCTTCCTTAATCATTATGAACAGGAATAAAAAATAAAAAAATCTCAGGACTCAAGCAGTACCTGCCTCATGTACTTTTAAAAGTACATCCAGGTCTCAGGAGGTTATATGAGTACTATTATATTGTTTTTAATATTAAAAAGAAATGTGCTGACACGTGTTTCGTGTTACATATATATGTAACCCCAGTACTTGAAGGGTTCAGTTAGCAATTGATCTGCAGAAGTTGAAAGTCCAGTATCAAAGTTTGACACGCGCTGAAGATTTAGTTCAGATGAACACAATTTTCAACCCACCGAATTTAGAGTGAGAGAGATTCTACTGAATGTTTTGTTGAGAAAGATAGATATCCTTCACTAACACTTACCCTTATATGGGTTTCTCTTGAAAAACCTTCCAGACATTACCATGCGCCATCCAAATTTTCATCCCAAAATGTACTGCTCATCATCCTAATGGAAATTGGGACCACACAATAATGGCATTGTTTCAGTATTATTACAGTAATTTAAAATAATTTTATTTACCTGCAGGGCCTCCACCAGTGCCACTAGCGTACTTTTTACTTTCCGCAAACTGCTTTCTGGCATCCTTCTTCAACAACCTCCATCTGTTGCGAAGAGTTAATGAATTCCTGAAGGTGTGGACTCCTTGAGCGTTAAATTCGTTCGTAACTTCTTCCCACGCACGGTTTTTTTCAGCCACAGAGTTGGCGTCGGTTTCCTTTCCCTCCAATACCTTCCTATGAGTTTTTAAAATTTCAACAAGTAATGTTGTTTCCGTCGAGGAAAACGGCGGAGAATACACGCGTTTGGCTATTGGTAGTTCCATTTTGAAAATAGTTTTAAAATAAGGAAAATATAATAAGATAATATAAGGAAAAGTAAAAAGAGTTTTGAAAATAAGGCAGGAAAGTTACAAGAATCACAGAATACCACTGACGAGCAAAAATTTTATTGTGTATGAAGTGAAGATGAACTGATGTTGAATTTCTGTAAAAACCATGTGGAAAACAAAAAACGTTCAGAATCCTTTCACAATTTAAAATGTCAACTCAAAATGTAAAAAGTTAACAAAACAACGTCGCAATTTCCGAAAAATCAGAGGTTTTCTGAGGTTTTCGTGTAATTTGCGATGTTGCCGTAACGCCAATCATGATTCGCGAACTCGAGCTTGAATTTTCGTGATAAAACCCGATTGGTGGATTCGTGAACTCTCGAGATTCGAGGGTGGTTGCCGAATCAGTGATTGGTGGAGTTGTGATAAACTCGGCTATTAGATTTGTAGGTGGCAACACTGGCTATCACTTTTATAAGAAATAACGCACATTTCATACCCTCCTTAGTTATAGGGGGCATTTTAAAAATCGCACTATATATAGGACATCATGACTGAAAGGGTTAATACAATTTTACAGTTTTCAGAGATCTTGCCTGCATTCTTTTCTTTCCTTGCTTGTCAATGCATATCTCGTCGCTCCAAGCACGAGGCGTAAGTGCAAAAATGTCCTTTTTCAGGAGAGCCAAGATAAGATTTTCAAAATAGAAAGCGGCTCCTTTAGTAATTTCAGAAATTTATTACAAATAGGGTTGTACCATTTAAGATTCCAAAGTTGATCCTCCCTACCTAACCACCCCTGGTAGTGATAAAAAATCTAAACCTGGTAGAAAAGGTTTATCACTCGACATTATTGTACACGTGTTATAGCATTTCTTAAAATTTTAATACGTTCTCTTGATATTTCGAGTGGCTCCTTTTTTTGGCGGACCTGTATAAAGGGTGTCCCATCAAAGTTGGACACCTCACTCACATAGACTGTGTTAAAATGTCCATATTGTGACAGCCCTTTGTCTGAACTTGGACTTAAAAGTTTATTGTTGGTCAAAAGTATTGATCTTAAAACCATTCAAGCTTATTACATTACTTACTTTACTTTTCGAGAACAACATATCTTAATGTCCAAAATTCCGCCACTTTTACAACTCTCTGATTGGCCAAGATTAGAACTTGTAGGGTACAGGGTTCATCCAATTGATTATAGACAAGGAGATGTTCATTTGTCTGCACTTGTCCACAGTTTCACTCATTGTTCTCTTCATTTCCCCATTTCTTTGGATTACTTTTGCACCGGATTACGACGGATCTCAAACGGTTTAGAGATTTCCAAGTGGTGTATGGTAGATGAGCACCAGGTAGCAGTTTTTTTTTAGGTCAATCAAAGGCTAGTCACACTCTAGTTTCCATAGTTCAACCTTGCAGACTTCAGTACTATGAGTACTGATGTCGATGCTTGTTGTTCTAATGAAACTTTCATTACATTAACATTATTTATTTTAAAATAATTATCCAACTTCTTGATTGTTCACTGAATTTTAATAGTTATTATATAACTAAGAAAACTAGAAAATTAAAAAAATATGTCGAAAATAATTGAGTTACAGTAATTCCACTCTGGAAAATTTGCCATTTCATAGATGAAATTTCCCTATTCTCTTCTGAATGGAAACTTTTGTGATAAAAGGTAAAAGGAATATAGGATTTTCAAGCTTTGTAAAATTAAGAACATGGCCTCTTTTAAGAAAGATTTCTCACTCTTTATCTCCAAATCTCCCCTTCAGCAGCACTGATGGGGTCATTTTGGTAAACACCTAAATAACCCAATCAGAATTCAGTTCAAAAAGAGTTTCAGAGATAATGAAAGTGAGAAAGCTTTTGAAACAAAGCCCAGGTAAAATAAATATGGTAAAATACATTATAATTACTTCCAACCAAACCTCCTTCTGAGCTTGAGTATGAATTATCACACAGGTATCTAGAGTTAGGGTGATGTTTCCTTTTTTTATTTGACACCTCCTCGCCAGAATCAAGGTTCGAGGTTTCTTCACTTATAGATTTCAGACGGGCTGTCAGGTATGATTCTATAGCCTCTTCGGAACGAGCGTCCATATTTGTGGACATTTTTTTGTACCTGTACAGACCTGAGAAAAAAAAATTTCAGATAAATAATTGCAACTTTGCTCATCCTTTCATTTATTTTGTTGTGAGTTCAAATCATGTCTCATGTTTCATTACCCATGATTCATTTTTGTCTGAGACCCAATATAAAAATGTCCCCAATTGTAGATGCTCGGTGCTTATCCATACAACAGTAAAAAAAAAATCAGAACATATTTTACAATTTTTATAGATGTTTATTTTACAGCTCTAAAGGTTTATTACAGAACATATTTTTTTAAAAATGTAAGATTGGTCAACTTTAGAATTTTTTATTTTTGATCTCTTTTCAAAAGTATCAGATATATTTTCGAATGAAACCATTTCTATATGAAAGAGCAAAGAAAAACACATTATTTATAATAATTATTTTATGAAAGACAACTTGTATATAAAAAATAATAACAAAACAAAAAGGAAAAAAAATAAATAAAAAAAATAACTCGTGACAATTTGTCCAAAAAATTGAACTGAGAACACTTCGGTGCAAATTTTGCCCATAATTAGTAACGTGTTTGTCCTCCACTAGCTTTGATAATGGCTAGGATCCGTTTCCGCATGCTAATGTTGACATTTTTGATCATTATTTGAGGAATGTTCGCCCACTCCTCAATTGCCACCTTTTCCATGGTACGAAGGTCTTCTGGTGCTGGAACATGAGCTCCAATGCGTCTTTTTATCATGTCCCAGACATGTTCTATTGGGTTGCAGTTCGGACTGCGAGCAGGAGTCTGCAGGGTCACAATACCCACCGCTTCAAGGTACTCCTGTGTGATCCCTGCAGTGTGAGGACGCGCATTATCTTGCATGAATATCCTCCTGAGACCTGGCCATGTTTTCCCGAAAGTACTGATTTAGACCTGGATGTACTTTTAAAAGTACATAAGACATTTACTGCTTGAGTCCCCGGCATGTATTCCGGAAAGTACTAATTAGACCTGGCGTACTTTTAAAAGTACATGGAATTTTCAAAAATTCCCGACGGTTTTTGAGAGAAGGTAGTAGTGTGAAGTGAAGTTGTCTTATGAAGTTGAGGATAGGAAGTTATCACCATAGGTTTCAGCAAAGGGCCTCACATGTTGATCTAAGATGTCTGACACGTATCTCGCAGCAGTCAGGGCTGGCCTAGGGACTATCACTAGCTCTGTGCGCCTGTCGAAAGTTATGCCAGCCCAAAACATAATGGAACCACCTCCATAGGGTTCACGGTTAGAGATACAAGCGTCCGCAAACCTCTCACCATCTCTACGCCACACACGTTGTCGTCCATCTGGCATGGATAGAGCAACTCTTGTTTCATCTGAGAATATTATTCTCTTCCAATCTCGTACTCTCCAATTTCGGTGTTCTCGTACAAACCTAAGGCGGGTAACTCGATGGCGGCTGGTAAGTTTCGGGCCAATGGCGGGCCTGAAATTGCCAAGACCAGCTTCCTGTGAAGCCTTCGCCCAATTGTAGGAGCAGAAACCATTACTTGTCGGGTGTTTCTTATTGCAATACGGAGGGCTGTACTCGTTCAACCATACAAGTTCAAGTATTCTTCTTTGCTAACAATGGTTGGGTATTTACGTAATATCTTCTCCACACGGCCGAAAACCCTATCTGCAGGCAAAAAGTTGTGCCCTCTTACAGGAAAGAACATTTGTATGTCGGTTAATTCCCCAGCCGAAGGCGGAACATTATAACAAAAATACATCAATGTTTGAAGAACAATATTGTTTTTATTTTGTGCTCCACACCCATCACAAAAGAGCCTCAGAATTTTTTCCCTTCAAAATTTAATTTGTTCAAATGGGTGAGTAGAGCTGATGATACTTTAGTACTTCCTTTTCCTGCTTCATTTTCTGTCCAAGAACGTTGGTTTTGGTGAAGATTGCACATCATTAACTCAGAAAACATAAAAACTAATCTGCCTCAAATAATAAGCTTGTTGAATTGGAGTCCTTGGTAAAGGCTGGATTTGGGGCAAATCAAAGCAGATGCTTAACCCTTTCAGACCTGAATTTTCAAAATAAGAACAAAAAAAATTTTCTTTGTAAATTTGAGTACCTTAGATTTTTTACACATAACAAAAAATCAAAAAAGGTCAACCTTGGCCAAATTTTATTTATGTTCACATTTGTGTACACCCGGTCTCAACCATTGTCAAAATATGGGAGCTGTCATTAAAAATTTATCAACACTTTTTTTGCTAGAAAGAAATTTACAAAAGCCATATCTATGGCAACAATCTATGGATTGTGGAAATTGAAGAAACAATTTTGTTTACTCATTACACACAAATGTACTCCACATTTGGTACATTTTACCCTTGTTCTACCTTTGCAACCAACAAATTTACATCTAACAGCTTCTTGTCGATCCTCTGCAATTGGTAAATGACCAAAGCCGTCAAACTGGATTTCCCTTGATGGTCTTGGCTCCAGTGTTTTTCTTTTCAGAACTGGAGTACTTGAAGATGGTGTTGTAGAACTAGGGCGTCCAGGTTTCCTCTTTTCGTCACTAGGAGTCCTTTTGAAAAGTAACAAACCATCCACAATCCTCAAACGAAAATAATAATAAAATAATAAGTTTTCACCAAGTGAAGTCAAGAAGTTAAGAACTTTAAGTTAAGTTTGAAAAACAGGTCAGCTGCTGATGAATCATTTTGTCTCCTTTGTGACAGTAGGCCATTGATAAATTAAATTCCAGAATTCCAGGGCTCCGTTTGTAATGTAGGGCCTCAACTTCTTCAGATCATCCATTTTGGATGAGTTGATGGGTATTTTCCCCTGATAGATTGGCTGAGTCGGGAGTTCTAGCTGTTTAACTGTAGCTTTCCTCAGAGGAAAATGATTGTGCACAAGTTTGTCAATGTATTCTGAAGTTTTTAGTATTCCAGGAGCATCAGAAGTAACTTGGAAGAAATGATATTTTGAAATCATGAATTTTTCTTGATCTCTGGTAGGCAAGTTTCGAGTTTCAATAGAAGATACCATCTTGGTATATAAAAAAATTTATACCATCGTTGGTAGTCCTTAACCATGGTACTGTCGACATTCATAACTTTTATTTTATCACTAATGTTTGAAGCGCTCATGACGTACTCTTCTGGTGTGTACACACGATCAGCTTTCTTTTCAACAGTCCAAAGGCTCTATCGCAGGGAAGGTAGGAATGTCCTCTTATTGGAAAGAAAACTTTGATCGTCTTGCATAATTTGAGTTCTACAGCAGCCATGATTGTTCTGATTAGGGCATGGTTTTTGTTCTGTCCTCCACAGTTGTCACAAAACAGGTGAATTTCGTCTGCATCCGGTGCAAAGTTTTGAATGTAGTGAATGACGAATGATATTACATCATTTGTAAGGCGCGCGACCCGGCCTAACCGCCTGCGCTAATTTCAACCTAACCTAAGCCCCTCACCCAACCATCCTACCCAACAAACGGTTGTCAGTCTAAATGTTGTGTTTCGTTAGCCGGCCTAACCGTCTGCGCTAATTTCAACCTAACCTAAGCCCCTCACCCAACCATCCTACCCAACAAACTGAAGTCAGTGATCTATTGTGCAATCTCACCTTGTTAACTTTCCCTAACCCTACCTAACCACAAATTTCCTCTAACAAAAAAATCACTTATGCATTAATTCCAAAAACTGTTATCAGTGATCTAACATGTAATTGATGCAAATGAAATACTCACCGGAAAAACCGGTAGTATTGAACAACGGTGTTCAAGTGGACAGGCGCACAGGACACAGCTAGCTTGGGTGCCATGTGCGCACACCAGCACCACATCAGGATGATGATTGTTGGGAACTCAATCCCAGTGCCCTCAAAAAAGGTGCCGTCTGCCAAGGATTTGAACTTGCGGAACTTGCGGCACCAAGCAGCATGGTCCCCCTTGAAAGATGTGTTCCTTGCCAGAATCATCTGATTCCGACATTTCCCACATTTTAGGGTTTCAATAGCTGCTCGGCCTGCAAGCACTGAATTACTTCCTTGGCAGGCTTCGTGGCGATGAAGAGGCACAAATCCATGATATTTTTGATGTCATCAAACTTCTCCATTTCAACTGACAAAGTAAAAAAACGAAAAGGAAAGAAACAGAAAAGCTCGTGTTTACTTTTCAAAGTAAACAAAAGCGTGTGTGCTGTCTTTGCTTCCTCAAACAATAACAAGACATGGTCTGAAAATGAAAAATTCCAAAGGCTGGTATATTGCTCCCAAACTTTCTGTTGCAGAGGAGAACTTGCCCTCTTTTTGGTAGATCCGTGCATGATCTTTTTCAGACCATGATAGCAAGTGACCAACTTATATTTTCACATTCATTACCAATAAATAAATATTCCAATATAAGAAAAATCTAAGCTACTGATATTTAAATATAATACACAATTAATATAGTCAAATCATTTGTCTTTTATTTGTGAAAGTATAAAACGAACAAAATTAATATTAATTCGAAATCCTCAGGAAGTTTTACTTCAATTTATAATAAAAATGGTACATTTTTCTTGCGTTGGCAGCTCCCTTCTGTTGGTGTACGTCTATGGTTCTCTGATTGGTTCTCCAATTCCCCTTCTTTTGCGCTATAACAAAACAAAATATTCCAAAGGAAATTGAAAGTAAAATTTGCAAAACATTTTCAAAATCGAGTGAATTCCGCAATTTGAATAAATTAATTAGTTTTCCTGAAATAATTAGTAAAACTCAAATACATTAAAGGTAAAGATATTTTATCAGTATTTTGAGAAACTACCGTCAATATTATGTGTATTCTCATTCCTAAGATAAAGTAACTTCATAAGTAATTTCGCATCAGTGACTTCTGCTCATCCAAATAAGTGATACTCAAGTGATTGAGCCCGTCTTGCATAATTTGAGTTCTACAGCAGCCATGATTGTTCTGATTAGGGCATGGTTTTTGTTCTGTCCTCCACAGTTGTCACAAAACAGGTGAATTTCGTCTGCATCCGGTGCAAAGTTTTGAATGTAGTGAATGACGAATGATATTACATCATCGGGAGACTTGCGGGCTATACCCTCATGATACACATAGCTGGTCATAGAATCATCTCTCATGTTGTAGTTGCCAAAGTTGTTGAGACTCAATTGCCGAAAATAGTATGCATCTTGAATTAGAACTTTTGGCTGTTGTGAATTCGCCTGGTGCGAACACGTGGAAGAACAACAGAAAAAAGAAAAACTATTTCTTTTTGTCTAAAGGGGGGATTCTAATAAAATTGTTTTGTGGGTTATATTTTCACAATTATGAATTAAACATAGATCATAAGTTTATTAAGGCGAATCAATATCACTCGTTAAAACTGTTTATCTTACAAGATTATCTTAAATTTCGCACTATTGCAAAAATCAGACTAAAATTACTTTGTATTATATCAAAATGAAAGATTGATTATTTGAATCACTATTATTTACTAAACTTCACTAATTTAATCAGATATCTAAATGTCACTCTATTGAAACTACTAATGAACTAGGTACTCCTCTAGTCGGAGTCTAAAATACTTGCCATACCTCTAGTCGGTGCAGCTTCTAGAAAAAAAACTTGAACTTCCGCCCTAGTCGGCGTCTCAATAGCAACTCACCTTAGGCCTATTTCCTAAAGTAAAAAATGTCTGTCATATGTTTACAAAAGTTATTAATTAAATATTTCATTCTAGTAATTAAAAACACCTCGCGTTCGCGACACACAGCCATGTAATCAAAACACAATGCAAGGACTTTGCTACCATCAACTTTATCTCATATAACAACTGGTGGTATAAACTTGCATGTTCTAAAACCTTTTTTTTTTTAAATAAAAAAAAAGAAGTCTTTAGGTAAAACAAATAAGAACAAAACAAACAGAGAAGAACACCACCATCACTAGAAATCACCTTCCGTCAGTCCGTCACAAATGTGGATTTTGGACTACAAACTACATTCAAGCTGTGTGAGGTGTATTTGAGTAGTCGATTTGGTAGGATTAACAACTGGTGGTTTAAACTTGCATATTCTAGAACCTTACTTGAAAAAAAAAGACTAGGTAAAACAAATAAGAACAAAACAAACAGAGAAGAACACCACCGTAACAAGAAATCACCTCCGGCACATATATAGTTGGGACGGAGGTGTTAGTGTCGGAGGTGTATGTTTAGCAAATTATCAATATAGCTCAAAGATAATAGTAGGCAATTGTGTAAGTATATAAGAGGTTTAGAATCACGAAATAATGAAAATTAAATTAATAATAATGGTGGAGTGTATGCACCCAAAAAATTTATAAAAGAAAAAAAAGACTGAGGAAAATAAAAAAGAAATCAATAATACAACAGCAAGAATATATAACTCTTCGTAAAGAAATAAAGAGAAACATAAAAAAAGATCACCAATCTCACATTAATTTAATTACTGATGAACTAAAAAGAGGGAATAGTCGACCTTTTTGGAATTTGAAAATAGAAATGACAACAAATGGCTCAAAACGTACCTTATTATATAGGCAGAGACATATTACTGAACCACAAGAAATAGTAGATAGCTTTGCCGAGCATTTTAAAAATGCCTATAATCAAACCCCCTCGCTATATGACCCAGACACCTCCCAATACATCCAACACCTCCACCTGGAGGAAGTGTCAGTTGAGGATGTGGCTGCAGAAATTGCTATAATGCCTAGTAACAAGCCACCGGGGCCAGATGGAATACCGCCAAATATTTTCTCACAATGCTTGGACTATATTAAAATACCCATCACAATTATTTTTAACCTTGCCCTCAAATATAAAGAGTTTCCGTCTGCTCTCAAAGAATCAATTGTAACTCCAGTACCAAAGAAAAATGGCGAACAGGATATAGCCAACCACAGGCCCATCTCTAACCTTAATGCTGTTGCTAAAATCTTTGAGGGAGTGTTGTATCACAAAATATCATCATTTATTTTTGATAATATTTCCCCTCAACAACATGGATTTGTTAATCAAAAGTCAACAATTGGCAATCTTGTTGAATTCTGCGATTTTACAGCCAGAGCCATTTCCTAACAATGTCAAGTCCATGCAATCTACACCGATGTTGAAAAATGTTTTGACAGAATTTCACATGATGCCATTCTAAAAAAACTCTCAAAAATTGGCTTTTCTAACTCCTTGGTCAAACTATTCACATCATACCTCAATGACAGGAAAATTTACGTCAAGTACTTGAACCATAAATCCCTTCCTATTACCCCTACCTCGGGCATTGTCCAAGGGAGTAAATTGTCTAGTCTACTCTTCATCTTGACGTATGATGACCTTCATGAGCTTGTAGAACACTCCCAAGTCCTTCTTTATGCAGATGACCTGAAAATCTTTAAGGTTATCAAAAACCACGAAGACTGCCAACTATTACAAAAAGACCTAACATCCATTAGTAATTGGCTTTCTACAGTTGGCCTCAATTTCCACCAAAGAAGTGTTATGTAATGAATTATACTAATAATGAAAATTCTATTTTATATAACTATAACCTCAATAACATCCCACTAGAATACATTGAACATTACAAAGACTTGGGAGTATATTTTCAGAAAAACCTTGACTTTAAAATACACCGAATGGAAATCGAAAAAAAAGCATTTCAAAGACTAGGCATGATCATGAGAATTTCCAAGCCAATCCAAGATCTAGATGCCCTACTTATTCTTTATCAATCTCTTGTCAGATCAATACTTGAGTATGGTTCCATACTTTGGTCTCCTCGTACTCAAGTGGCGATCAAATCATTAGAAAAAATACAGGCAAGATTTGTAAGGCATGCTTTTAATAAAGAAAATAACTTCTATCCAGTTTATCCTAACTACATTGAATATAACTTGCTCATAGAACACTTAGGTCTCAGTTCTCTTCAGGATAGGAGGAAAGAAGTACAGTTGAAATTCCTGCAAAATACAGGGTGTCCCACCAAACTTGGACACCTCAAATTACTCGGCCCCTGAAAGAGTTTTTGAAAAATAAAAAAATCTAGGGTACATGTGCTAATTATGCGGTTTCAGTTATGAAATTTTTTTTATACAGGGTGGTTCAAAAGTCAGAAATTGGGGTGTCAATTTTCGATTTTTAAATGGATTGACCTGAATTTTATTTGATAATTTTACTTCTAAATGATTCCTGAGTACTTTTTTAAACAAAAATATTACATACAGGGTGGTTTTTTTTCGACCAATTTTTTTTCTAAATCTTGAATAACTCAAGTTCGGTTAATTTTTTTGATAACAAGAAGAGAATGTGTTTGTGTAATGAATACACGCACTTTCAATTGGCATCAAAATTTTTTATACAGGGTGGTTCACAAGTGAAATAATGACTTGATTTTTTTTAAAACCGAGTTTTTTTAATTTTTTATTTAGGATTAATAATTCTCGTCTAATTTTACACATTTTTCGTTAGTCATATCGAAAAACAAAACTAAAGTGTTGTACAGGGTGAGACATAATTTTTTTTTTAACACCCTGTATATTGGCAGTCAAAGAGATGCAAAATTAAATATAAAGACTAAATATGCAAGAAAAACTTTGATTTTTAATTAAACTAAAAAGTTATGGTGTTTTAACTAATATTGTCGCATGGACCACCCTGTAGATATTTTCTTAAACCATCATATGGGTAGTCGAAACTGTCTAAAATTCAACGAGGAGTCCAAATCTGAAAGAAAAAAAATGAATTCAAAAACCCATGCTCAATTTTGTGTCTACACCTACCTACTTTTTATTTCAAGTTTTAAAATCATTCAGTGTGGACCCCAAATTTAAAATGGCTTCAAATTCGTGTTTTTTACTTGTTTTTCCCACATGATTCGAAGTGTTCGTTGAATTTTATACAACTTAGAGTACCTACATGATAGTTTAAGAAAATATCTACAGGGTGGTCCATGCGACAATATTAGTTAAAAAACCATAACTTTTTAGTTAAATTAAAAATCAAAGTTTTTCTTGCATATTTAGTCTTTACATGTAATTTTGCGTCTCTTTGACTGCCCATATGCAGGGTGTTACAAAAAAATTATGTCTCACCCTGTACAACACTTTAGTTTTGTTTTTCGATATGACTAACGAAAAATGTGTAAAATTAGACGAGAATTATTAATCTTAAATAAAAAATTAAAAAAACTCGGTTTTAAAAAAAACCAAGTCATTATTTCACTTGTGAACCACCCTGTATTAAATTTTTTGATGACAATTGAAAGTGCGTGTATTCATTACACAAACACATTCTCTTCTTGTTATCAAAAAAATTAACCGAACTTGAGTTATTCAAGATTTAGAAAAAAAATTGGTCGAAAAAAAACCACCCTGTATGTAATATTTTTGTTTAAAAAAGTACTCAAGAATCATTTAGAAGTAAAATTATCAAATAAAATTCAGGTCGATCCATTTAAAAATCGAAAGTTGACACCTCAATTTCTGACTTTTGAACCACCCTGTATAAAAAAAAATTCATAACTGAAACCGCATAATTAGCACATGTACCTTAGATTTTTTTATTTTTCACAAACTCTTTCAGGGGCCGAGTAATTTGAGGTGTCCAAGTTTGGTGGGACACCCTGTATACTAAAAGAGTCTAATAATCATGTTTATGTTAATGAGAGGGTACGTTTTAGAGAACCGGACCCCAGGCTAAGATCTACAGTGACAAAGAAGTTACAAATGCCTAATAGGAGGGAAATTTACATGTTCAAGTCACCTATTGTCCACGCAATATCACTGTTCAATGAGCTAGAGATCCATGCTCATGATGCTCGCTAATGCTATCCTTCCTTTAGTAATTTTGTTTTTTTTTTTGTATTGGTATTTTGTGTGTGTATTTTTTATTTTATATACGGTATAATTGTCAGTTATTGCTGGGGATTATGGCTGTAGGTAGAAATACTTGCAGCCTTATCTCCAGTGTAGACATACAGGGTGTCCCACCAAACTTGGACACCTCAAATTACTCGGCCCCTGAAAGAGTTTTTGAAAAATAAAAAATCTTAGGGTACATGTCCTAATTATGCGGTTTCAATCATGAAATTTTTTTTATACAGGGTGGTTCAAAAGTCAGAAATTGAGGTGTCAACTTTCGATTTTTAAATGGATCGACCTGAATTTTATTTGATAATTTTACTTCTAAATGGTGTCTGAGTACTTTTTTTAACAAAAATATTACATACAGGGTGGTTTTTTTTAAGAAAAAAAAATTGGACGAAAAAAAACCACCCTGTATGTAATATTTTTGTTTAAAAAAGTACTCAGACACCATTTAGAAGTAAAATTATCAAATAAAATTCAGGTCGATCTATTTAAAAATCGAAAGTTGTTACCTCAATTTCTAACTTTTGAACCACCCTGTATAAAAAAAATTTCATGACTCAAACCGCATAATTAGGACATGTACCCTAAATTTTTTTATTTTTCAAAAACTCTTCCAGGGGCCGAGTAATTTGAGGTGTCCAAGTTTGGTGGGACACCCTGTATACGTAAAAAAAAAAAAATATAATTTCTCACCAGTTGATCACACATCCAGAGTTGTAAATTTTTCGTCTTCAATTTTCAAAAAGTTACCATTTTTAATAAAAAATAATTGTTTTCAAAAGTTAACGACGTGCACTATCATCTATAATTTATCTTGAACTACTGAATCACGAAAGGAGAAAATAAAATCACGCATTTCCCTGTCATGATGTTTGGTAGGGGAATTCTTCTATTGTGACGGAGGTGTGCTGAAAACGCGGGACAAATTTGGCACATCTAGATTTTTATTTCAGGATTGAAATATCAACGAACAATATCGTCTACTTGTTTTTACATGTTTCTACGTTAAATTATTGATGATTTTTTGTCTATACAATGTAAAACAAAAATTAGAAAAATCAATGTGTGATCAAAAAATAACTGGGGACACGAGACAGAGGTGTATTTTTAAAACGTTAACTTGAAAATAGTCAACTATCAACTTAAATTCTAAATAATATAATGTTTCAAGTGAAAGATGACAAGATAATATTTAATTTTGAAAGACAAAAATAGATAAATTCAACATTTATTAAAATATTTTAATTCAAAGTACTGGGATGCAATGATCAAAACTATTTGACAACCACTCAGGCATTTATCCTTCTTCGGGGTTTATGAAACCCGAGGAAACAATTCCTTACTTTGGTAAAACAAAGATGTACCCCATTTTGTGCAGAAGGCATGGGTTTTTTGTTTGCATCCCTCGAGCTTGAACCTTGTAGTCTGTGTTGTTTTTTTTTTTTTTTTTTTTTTTTGGTCTTTTTCAGGGAAATGGTCATAGTTGTCAAACCTAGCAGCCCTTGTTGACCTGACTTCATATTTTTACCTTGCAGTATTATAACCATTGTCATCATCCAAGGAGGGTCGTCTGCGAGTTGGTGGATATCTTTCAAGAATGAGATGAAGACCACAGGGGAAAACCATGAGGGTCCACTTTTTGAGTTCTAAACATTAACACCTTTATAACTTTGTGATACAACATGTTAAAATTATGAGGTTAAAATAATGGCTAGGGGAAATTTTTTAAGGGTATTTGGTCTATACTATTTTTCTTTCAAAGTAAGTTTATTTAAATTTAAAAAATCAAAAGCTAAACAAAAACAAAGGTCAAAAGAAAAAGAGCAATAACAATGAATGTCCATGAACCTTCATGCCCCAATCAGCCTACAGTAAGTAACGAATACGATCTTTTAAAGTTCAATTGTATTAGTTGTACTCAATAATTGTACTCAAAGCTTGAACAGCTGGGTCAACAGGTTTTCTTCTTTTTTTGAACCTCTTGAATGGTAACAATTGTGACTCTTGAGTCTTCAGTTTTTGAGATGAGGTAATTGTGGTAGTAGGAGTCATATTGGACAATCCATTTACACTGGTTGAAGTTGATGTCTGAATGTGTTTGACAATATTATCAACATCTGCATCTACTTTACAAAGTAAATGAGTGCTCCAGTTACTACAATTATCTGTTTCAACATCTTGAAGAAGGAGTTTCAAATTATCTATGAGCCGTCTCTTGCGGTTTTCTCTCAAGAGCAGTCCTGATGGTCCAGGTTGACTGACCACTTGGTCATTAACAGGTATCACCTCTGAAAATGTAGGTTCCAAGTCATCAACACAATTTACATCAACAGGCCCTGCAACACCTCTGGTAAGAACACAATGTAATTTATGAATGTGCTTGCAAAGTGGGTTGGGGTCCAAACATGAACAATAGTACATATGACTGCACAAGTTCAAACATCTTGCAGTTGTGCATTTAATAAAACAGTGATCATTAGGACATATTTCTGAGAGTCTGATGATTTCATGTGGTTGATCAGGCTGAGAGGATTTTATTTCCCAAATGCCATCAGTCAGATGGGTAACAAATGAGTCAGGAATGGAAACACTCTTTTCATGGGCAGAACTTTTAACACTCTGCAGCGTACCAAAGGTGTCTGTTCTTTCTCTTCCACAAATCATCTGAAGCAATGGACAACAGAAGCTCTATCAATTTATCAATCCTTTTGTTTGGCTTTCTTTGCATGTAATCATTCTTCAATCTCCTATGAAATGACTCCACATGACTGGTTGTATCCACAGCTTGGTGAGCAAAATTCCTGTGACACATTGCCCATTTTTGAACACGCCCATCTTGAAGATATTTCTGAAAATACTCAATGAACTTGGGAGCACTTTCAGCATATTTGGAACAAAATGCATTACATAATTCTTCAAAAGCACTGGAATTCCTTGTGTTGACAATGACTTTTAATCCTGTAAACATTTCATCATTCAAATTCTTTGGAGCTTTATCATTCAATTGTTTCTTGAAAGTCTTGAAGAAATGCTATTTACACAGTAAGTGACGCAAGTTTGTTTCAAAGCCAGTGTTCATTGCATTGATGAGTTTAGGATCATCATCGGTGATAACACAATTAATCTCCAAGTTAGAACACTTTCCTTTAAGTGCACTAAAGAAGTGCTTCAGAGTATTCTCATCACTCTTACTTGAAATTAGATGAGCAACAGGCCAGCCATTCCTGTTATCATCAACAACAAGCAAATTCAACAGTTGGTAATCATACTGGTTTGTGCAATGAGTTTCATCGGCAACGAGAATGTGATTGCAACCCTCTATCATCAACTGACGTTGTTCTTTTGTTTGAAATCCAAACACAAACACATCTTCCTCTTGATTTAAAGAACTGGCATCAACAGGAGGTGCTACTACACAAGGTTCACCAAGTGGTATGTAAAGTACTATCATGTCTGGATCATCATTCAAGAGTTTGTCTGCCAAGAGTCGAACTGATTAGCATCATCACTATGAAAAAGAGAGGCCATATTCTTCTTTCGTATTTGCTCTCGAATAAGCTTGGATGTGACATTGATATCCTTAGGAACTGCATCACTTTCTAGTTCCAATGCCTTGGCCTTGATCTGAATACTGCGGAGAATATCAAGAGGTGCGGCATGAACAGAAATTTGTTCTTGGATGTACCGAGAGGTTTCATTTGACATAGGCTGATGCCAAATATCAGACACATCAATCTTATGACTATGTGTTGGAAAGTACCACACCTTTGTCCTATCAGGACATACCTCAACTTTCATAGAAGAAATGCAGCACATCCCAGATTTGACCTGCCCTTTGGAATTCTTCCTATTTGTGAAACGTTCTACTTCATTCTTCTTGCGATGTGCTTTAGCAGAGCCATCTTTCTGACAGTAGAAATAAGTCACATTTTTGGCAGAGCCACTTTTTTGAGAGTAATAGGAATATGTTACATGTTCCTGGGTATCTTTCCACTTGGAGAAATCACTGTGATTTTTAAATTCCTTGTATTGGACAGGCTGAATAGCAGATGACTTGTGCTTGATTATCATATGATCAATCAATTCCACTTTTGTATAACACAGCACAAAACAACCAGGAAAACTTTGACAAGAATTTGCATGCCTTTTCAAATTATCCAATCTTCCAAAAGTTTTGCCACATTCATTACAAGAGAACTTACTCACACTTTCATCCAAGGAAGGATTCATTGGACACTGCTTCAAATGACGACTCACATTTGCACTTGCCACAGAACTGACACAACTTCCTCGAGCTGTTCTCTTGAAGAGAAGGAGTTCCTCCTTCCATGATCACTGACTGGAGTTTATGATAACTTCAAATAGTGGAGAGAAAAAAATCCCAAAAGCAAGAAAATAAAACTACTGACTTGACGACAGTCTGCTAAAAATACCTTGTTGGAAAACCCTGAAAGGTTATCAACAACTTGAATGTTGGACGGAAAATTAAAAGAAAAGTTGATCAATAAATCAAAACTTGAATCTTGAATTCTGAAATTTCTGAAATCTGAATTTTCTAACGTTTTGTTTGTTTGGACATAGAGCGGGAAAAATCAAGGGGATAAAATCCCATTTTGTTTATTTTTTTGAGGGATTTTTCTAAAAAACCTCATCCTCACCTTTCTCCCTTGTGTCAGATCCAAATTTTAGTCAGTCTAATTCTATTTTTAAGTTCTGGTTTAATCCTATTTTTAAGTTCACATTGTTTGATGGATTTCTTCTTCAATATTTTATCCATACCCATAGCGTTGAAGTCAGCGATAAGTGTAATTGTACCAACTGCACTCTTATCTGAGGTGTAGATTTTTTTGATTGATTCATTAGCTGATGTATTCTTCAGTGCTTCTTTGTCGACTTGCCAAGCAGCTTCCATAGTCTCTAGGGACACTTGTCTGGTATTTATTTCAGTATTGTGTTCTATGTTTTTTCTTAGGTACAGAAGTACGAGAAGAGTTTCAGAAAAGTTTTTAGCAAAGAAATCGTCAACTGTTTTGGGGTTTGCTGAGCTTTGACTATTGTACTTCATGATTGATGGTAGATAAGAATCTTCCCGTTTTCAGAAAAAAAAAATTCTAAACTTTGCAAGGATCTGAGGTGATATTTTTTTCAGCATTTTGAATATAAACTGTATAGTGTATAGTCCCTAGATGAGATTCGTTTACACTCCTGTCGTAAATTTGAAAAAATTACATATAGTTCGTGGCATCCTAGAGATTTATATTGAACATGAACTCTTTTTTTCTCGATTGTTAAATCCTTAAGTTCTTGACTAAACCATCTCGGAAATTTTGGAGGTTTTATATTAATTTCTGGAATGAACTGACTCGTACCATCCTTCATAATATTGTATGAAGTATCTACTTGTGATTCCAAATCTGACACAAGATTAGAAATTTCTAAATTTGAAAACTGAGAGGACAGAAAATTTTTGAAGTTAGGATAGTCACCCTCTTTATATTTACGTATTTTACATTCTTTAAAGTTATTTTTTGTTTTACATTTGCTTACTTTTTCAAGTTCGATGATAAGGGGTGGATGGAATGAATCTAAAGCAAGATTTCAAAGTCAGCATCTTTCACACTCACATGTTGATAGTCATTCGAGAAAACAAGATCAAGTAGAGTATTGTTAGAATTTAAAACATAAAAGTTGGAATAATCCATGAAATTCAGTGGTTGATAAAAGAGTCTCAGTACAGATATTTCCTCCTGATTCAATGTGATCTCACTTCTGAGGATCCCATTTTACTTTGGGAAGGTTAAAATCACCTGTCAATATAAATGTGTCATCTGAGTTACTTATTGCATACGTTTTCCACAATATGAGAAAATTCTAGGTATATATCAACTTGGCGATTCGGTGCAATAAAAACAGTACTTAGTATAAATTTGATTTGAACAAACAATGTCTCTAAGCCTTCGCTATTAACTTCAATAGACATACATTTCAACCTATGATGGACGCCGATAAGAATAATGCCCCCTCGTTCTACGCCAGGAATATTATGGTCGCATCTAAATATTTCATAGTCCGTCAGCCCAAGCTCAGAATTACTGATGTCTTTTATCAACCAAGTTTCACTAAAAATAATGTCATCCAGGAGTGGTATCATGTCAGTTCCCTAAGCTTCGTTCTGATACCTCGAAGATTCTGATTAGAGAGAGTTTTTCTTGAGATTTGCAACTGTTATTTGCAACTGTCTTCTGTCCTAGCACCCTGATGATTCTACTGAGGCTATTCTGATGGTTCATCAGCAGGTTTCTCTGATTTGAGAATTTCTCGATGCCCTCGGAGCATTCTAGGCATATTGTTTCCATTAGGGCTTTCTATGTGTCATTTATAAATGGTGGGACAACAGGAGAATTTTTCTATGCCCTGAGAGCATTCCAAGCAGATTTTACCCATTAGGATTTCACTCTCCGCTGGCTAAAACAAGACAAAAGTTAATTGGACGTTGCGGCTAGGCTTGCGGCGCTATGCGTCCATCAAGGCATTGTCGTGCTGGTGAAAGAATTATATGTATAACGTATTTATGGATTGGTAGTTAATTATATGGATTACTTTTTCTCATTTCATAACAATGTCCATCAAAAGTATCAAATATTCGAATAATTTTAGCTATCTTCTCGATTTTCTTTAGTATCCGCGGGACAGGCGTCTTAGTTTTTTTTTTAATTTTTTGTTTAATATGCCCTATAAGTTGGATGTTAATTTTCAATTTTTTTTGTTAATTTGTTAAAAAATGTTAGTCATGGTTTCGCAAAATTCGATACTACGTTCAAAATCATCATAATCTAAAGATTGCAAAATGTGTAGTTTATATGGATGAAACTCGTGTTTTTTTAAAACTTTATGCACAGTAGATTGGGGAACATTACCTTCATTTGACAATTCTGTAAAAGATTGATAACCGTCAGTAGAAAGAGGACCTAGTATCCTACCATGCTCTCATCCACTTTAGACGGCCACTCCGAGGTCTATCCTGAACACTCCCGGTTTCTCTGAACTTTAACACTCAATCAGTGACGTATTTGTGATCAAATGGACGATCCTGATATAGTTCATTAAAGCGTTTGGCCGTAGCATTAAAACCTTTATTTGCATTCATCAAATGGTAGAATGATCTCAACCTTATACTCTTCTAATATTTTCTAGTACCTTTACGGCTGCTAGTCTATTTTCTCTTTCCTTTATTGCATATATCTAGGACTACGTGTAAATGGAAATGGTAGGATGACCATTTCACCCAAATTTTGAAAATCACCATCAATTTCAAAAGCATCTTGGAAAATAATGCCTCCTTCCTACTTAGGGATTTCACGTGAAAGTAATAAACAAATCTGGCCGACCATAAGTACGAATATGAGTCAATGCATCCTTGGTTTGCATTTATCTAGGACTAACTAAAAATGAGGATGGTAGAATGACCATTAGACCCATATTTTGAAGATCACCATCCCTTTCAATAGCATCTTGCGAGGACATAGTCCTCTGATCGAAGCATCGATTGCTTGAAACGCAAGAAGTTTAAATGTTACAATAGATTATTTGGATGTCCTGATCTGACCATTGTGCGATAAGCATACCAATCCATGGCGCCTCACCTGTTACCGGATTTTTTAAAGAAACAGAAAAGTTGTGCCCATCTTCCCCGTAAGAGAACAATAGCGGCTATTGCAAGCAATCATATTAACTAAGTGTCTCGGAAATTCTTCTCAAAGAACCGTCCTTTAATTTTAACACGATCTACTTTTCACTTAGATACTCATCTACTAAAACTACTGCAATCTCATTCCCTGTCCTGGTGTTGCTCTGCATTGTTATATTATTTGTGTTATATACAACTGTGATATCACAAGCTCGCTTTACTAAATATTTGCTAAACTTGGGACTTAACGATCAAGCTTTTGAGGTCGTTGTTGCTCTGCATTGTTCACATATTACTTGGTGGCCTTGCTTGTACACTGTATTTTCTCACGTTGCCATATCCCTTGGTGTACTGATCATACCGCTTACAAGAAAAAGACATTTTTGCCATCAAAACAAACGCGAAAAGTACCATGAAAATCCTTTCGATGGACTCTTACGATAGAGCCAGTAAGAAATACGTGCAAGTGACCCATCCGTACTGCAGATTTAGGTAAGGTCATATCTCATCAATTTTTTGCAATCTCTTACCATTCCGTCTAAACAGTCTAACTCTAAACCATTCGTTAGCTTGGACATACCTGCACATAATGGAACCAGCATCCTTTGATTGAGATACCAGGGAAGACTTTGGTGAAGGAAGTACGAAGTGCCTTCTCGAAGACACACATGAGCGCAGAAGGAGGCACAAATCATTCAACTACTTTCGCGACTTTCCGAAGGATCTCCTCGTACCCTTCAGTGGTTGGGGCCTAATTCCCTCTTTGTGAGTTGGGGCCTAGTTCCCGCTTTTGGTAATAGGAGTCGGGGAGACCCTTCTTTAATCAACATGGGTTATTACTTTATTTTAACGAATCGACGGGTATAACCCATGTTTTTTTTACTATTAACCTATGGCTTACGAAAAATATAAAAGTTAAATTGAAATACAAAACAATTAATGGTTCACCTAGATTACAGGAGCCCTATTTAATCTTATTCTAAGGTCTTTCAGATACAGATATGCAACGACCCACATCACTGGATGAAAGATGTTGTTATACTCGTAATATGTTTTAATGAAATCCAGAATTTGGTTGAAGAGCTTTTCAATCCAATTTGGTGCGATCCCAGAGCTTCCTTCAACGTGTGCAAACATGGTGTTGTTTTGTTCCGCCACTATCTGATCATTAATACTCTTAATAAGTTCTGGGGTGTTCACAAGTTCCATTGATAGGTTTTGCACAGAAAATGGACTCCAGTAATGATCACTAGAATTAGATTTCAAGGAAGGAAAGCATGTATCCTGGGTTTCTTGACTTTCCACAATCCTTGGTCAAATATCATTTTCCCCTTGCACAAACCTAGAGTGTTCTTTTTTTTAAGGTTTCAAGTATCAAATAGCATGATTTATTTAATTGTATATTTATACAACAAACATGTCATCGTTTTTCTCCCGACACATGGTGCCTACCAGGCTCGAGGCATTTCCACGCTGAACTGCCAATGACAGTCGTTGGGGTAAGAATGCCCCGGCCCTGGTATCACCACACGTGTGTTGTAACTTATCTGAAATCACGTCTACCAAAGACTTGAACTGCCGAGAAAATGGTCCCAGTGTTTCGACAGCCAAGCCATAGATACAGTACTGTTGTGTCGGAGCTTCGTATTTTTTCGTCTTCTTATCACTTGCAACTTCTGCTGCTGCGCCAGCCTATTGTGAGGTCCTTTGTATGTATGAGGCAGCGAGCGTATCCACACAGGTCACGTCCCACACAAGATGCTGGCCTTTGCTCCAAGGTATAAGTGTCATCCCGTCCGGTCTTTTTCCGTCGTTGCGAAAAAAAAGAAAGAGTGTTCTTGAAATCTGCGCATGGGCACTGAACAAATTTATCTTTTCTTGTCCAACGAGTAAAGGATTGCTGGTCGTACAAGAATTCTATAAGAGCTGGATGAATCATGCTTACTGATTTTATTATCTTAACCATTAGAGTCCTTATTTCAGCAACTTCTTTAGCAAGAATCAATGAGTTAAATTATGCCTGTAGTTGATCAAATATGGACAATTGTATTACTTTTATAACATTTCCTATGGTGGAAGCTACCCCAAGTCTGTCTCTCCATAGTTGTCTTGAACTGGCCCCAATTTGATAGGAGTATCCAACAACAATTCTGCATTATTCGTGGTACCATGTAAGTCATTTGGAAAACAGTTCCCTCGGTATCCTTTCATCTGATGTTTAAGTAATGCAGAGTCCCCTTTCCTCTCTTGACAAGCATCTGCGGTAAATAGTAAATAGTGTATCCATCTTTAGTTTTGGAATCATATGGGGAAATCGGGTCTGCATTGTGAACAGTTCCTTCCTTGTCTGAAAATAAAATGTAAGAATTTCCTCTGTTGTGACGCAGAATTGCTTGCATCTGGACCTTATATGTATGAACTTCCCAGTCAATTACACATGAGGATGACCATCTGTTCTTGTGATAAGATCCAAAGCGAGAGAATTCCAGGTCTCCTTCCTTCATTGAAGCGTCTGTGCATTTTTTATAGTCACAATCATCAGGGTCCTTACAAAATCCTATGGAATGATCCTATGGAATACTCATTTTTAGTCCAAATTCTGTCCAATTCATCTGCTGTTCGGTCAATAATAGTTGTGGAAAATTGGCAGTTTCTTGAATCCTGATGGGTGAAAGCAAATTCACATGTGCTGTTGTATCGTCGTGTCCTATGATACATTATTTCCAAGTTTGAATCAATCCTTTTGATAGACGCTTTTTGAGTCACTGTGTTTCTTAGCACCCTGATGATTCTGCTCAGGATACTCTGATGGTTCATCAGCAGGTTTCTCTGATTCGAGAATTTTTCTATGCCCTCGGAGCATTCTAGGCATATTTTCCCCATTAGGGTTTCACTCTCCGCTGGCTAGAACTAGACAAAAGTTAATTGCACGTTGCGGCTAGGCTTGCGGTGCTGTGCGTCCACCAAGGCATTGTCGTGTTGGTGAAAGAAATATATAAGGTATTTTTGTATTGGTAGTTAATTATATAGATTACTTTTTCTCATTTCATAACAATGTCCATCAAAAGTATCAAATATTCGAATAAATTTAGCTGTCTTCTCGATTTTCTTTAGTATCCGCGGGACAGGCGTCTTCGTTTTATTTTAATTTTTTGTTTAATATGCCCTAGAAGTTGGAATCTGTTTATTTTCAAGAATCATGATTTTTGTTTGGAGAGCAGAAGGCTTGTCTAACAACTCCAACTTTAAAAGATTCTTATGGTTGTTGTTCGTCAATCTTCGTCAAAAGCTCGGAACTGTCGATTAATAATGACTGCTCATCGATTACTGATCAATGAAATTGTATGAAATTTCGTGTATTATCCTCAAACAGTACATACTTTTAAACGACAAGAAATTATTCGTATGAAACAAGTTCAGTTGACCGATTCCACGAACGTATCAAACGACCCTCGTAACTCACCTGGTACAGGTCTGTCTTCTGTCTTAGCACCCTGATAATTCTGCTGAGGCTGCCCTGATGGTTCATCAGCAGGTTTCTCTGATTTGAGAATTTCTCTATGCCCTCGGAGCATTCTAGGCATATTCTAGTTTCCATTAGGGCTTTCTATGTGTCACTTATAAAGGGTGGGACAACAGTATGTTTTTTTTTCTCGCTCAAACCAAAGAGCGTACCTCTTAGGCTCCTTTTTTCTTTATGATCCTGTTTTTCTTTAATTTAAAGCAATAGGCACTAATTTGCCTTTTTTATGTTGATTTCCTTTTGCTGTAATTTCTCCTTCCTGCTGCGTCCTGGCACTCTCAAACTGTACAGCTCCTTCATCTTGTCCACCAACCTGCACTACCCCTCTCCCTTCTTGTTGCAAAAAATAATGTTTCTGCCTTCTTCCGATGTTGAGAAGACAATCAACAACTATGTAGGTGTTATGTGTAAAAAATAAATGACAAAGTTTTAACGTTAGTTCTGTTGTAGTTTCCGAGTTCAAAAGAACTTTTTTTATCTTCTTTGATAGGTCGCTTTATCTCAAAAACTGAACTGGCACTAATGTGAAGAATATAATATAAACGTGAAGTAAGCTGAAATGTTTAGAAAATATTTGGCAAAGTTTCTGCCCTTTAAATTTTCCTTGAACGAGACAAGCAAGAATGACTCTTTCGTTGTCCTCGTGGGGTTTTTATCCTAGTGTATTTGTCAGGGTACTCTCGCAGTCTTTGCAGTAGTCGTCTACTTTGATGTAATGTTTGTCACTGCTTGGATGTATTTGAGACCTTTTAAAGTTAATGGGACATTCCAATGTTGTCTGTTCCCTAAAATCAACTGCAAACATATCCGTCCAATGTACTAACAACGCAAGAATGTTGGTCAAGGTTTCGCAAAATTCGATTCTACGTTCAAAATCATCATAATCTAAAGCAGGTGTGCACAAACTCAATGAGGCCGCGGGCCACATTTTGCCATAAATATTTGGCCGCGGGCCGCACCTAGTTTTAAGGAAAAAATAGGTTAGGTTTCTATGATGGGTAGGAACCAATGCTAGAATTGTAATGAATGATGTCAAATAATAAGCCAAAATTCCGGTATTAATAAACAATAACTCTTTATTAATAAAGTATTTTATCTCGGAAGATAAATACAGTTTCATACCTGTACCTTACAAAGAACATCAATGTGATGAGTGGATTTGTGTTTTCCCTTTGATTATTCTGTCAATATTGGGTTCGATATTTGAAATGGTCACCCTCAAACATGATTCCAAATGTTCGTCTGTGAGGCGAGAGCGGGAAGAAGATTTAATGTGCTTCATGGCGGAAAATAGTTGTTCACAGGAGTAGGTACTCCCAAACAAAGTCGCCGTTTTCAGGGCATGCATTTTGAGTTCTGTCATATCTTCGGGTAGGTATTTTTCATAAAACTGCAGCAATGGTACATCATCAAATTTAGCCTTCAACTCATTGTTACATTGCAGGTCAATGAGTTCCATCTGGAAATAGACTGGTGCTGTTTCAACTTTGACAGAGAATGGAGTAGAGAACACATTAATCAAGTTTTCATGCTTTCGTAAATCTTGAAATCGATGGTCAAACTCATTTTGTAAATTTTCCAACTGCGTTACATATTTGGCAGAGTTACACAATTCTTCTGAAGAACTTTCATATTCACTGATGGTGGGGAAATTAGCCAAATTTCCGGACAACATCTGTGACTTCCATAGTTTCAATTTTTGTTCAAACGATTTGACCAAGTACCACAGATTATGAACCATGTTGTTTTTTCCTTGAAGTTTGATGTTTAACTGGTTCAAATGGTTAGTAATGTCAACTAGAAATGTTAAATCGAAAACCCATTCCGGATTTTCAAAGTCTTTTACCAGATCTTCATTGCGATCTCTCATAAACAACAGTATTTCTTCACGCAGGTCATAAACACGTTTCAACATTTTTCCAGAACTCAGCCAGCGAACTTGTGTATAGTAAACAACATCTTCAAACTCAGAGTTTAACTCTGTCAGAAACTCTCGGAACTGCCTGTGTGTTAAGCCCCTTGAACGCACATAATTTATCGCTTTGACAACAGGTTTCATAACATGATCCATAGAAATGCCTTTTGCACAGAGATTTTCTTGGTGTATTATACAATGTAATCCCAAGATATCATTTCCAATATCTTTGCAATCTATTTTAAACAAGCTAACGACTCCTTGTCTAGTTCCTACCATGGATGGAGCAGGAGCACCATCAGTTTAAATTCCATGTAACAATTCCATTTTTAAACCATACTCTGCCCTTACTTTCTTCACTTCCAAATGAACATCTGCTCCTTTTGTTGTATCCTTCATGGAGACTAAAGCGAGTAACTCCTCTGTTACATTAAAGTTGCTGTCAATCCCTAGAAAACATAAAAAATATTTTTTTTTGGTAGAAAATGTCAATCAGAAAAGTAGTGTAAGTAGGTATGTCGTTAATAATTAATATATTAATATTAATAATAAAAAAGTAGTCACTGTGGCAGTAGTCACTGTGGCAGTATTCACTGTGGCAGAGCGAGTTAGCGCGCTAGGCATTGCACACATGGTGACCTGGGTTCGATTCCCAGCGGGGGAGGATTGCCCAGGAGGTTATGAAAAGTCCAGAATGACACTGAACAGATTTGATTTGTTTTTTTTCTTTTAATATACATATGTGTTTACACATGTTAAACTACAGTTAACCATTAACAAGCAATAACTATTGCAGTCATTATGTAACTTGTGCCACCTTGCTGTGAGATACTTAGATTTTTTTACATATTAATGCACACTTTCTATGGGAGGGTAGGTCATTTTGATTATCTAAATATAAAAAAAATATACTCACATCAAAGTGATCTTTGCAGCAGTATGCTCCTGATGCAGCTGTCAAAAGTTGATCTCTTCTCATGATACCATAATTTCCGTTTTTCTATACCTCTGGGAACGGAGATGAAAGTTCCTTGGGTTTTTATAAGTTGTGCTTTCACACAGTGGCACACAACAGCTTCTGTATGTTCTTGACATGTCTAATAGCTTGTTTATTCCATATGTAAACAAATGAAATGGATTTCGTGATTTCTTCAAAAATAAAAGTCGGAATAAAGGCGGACAAAAAGATTTTATCTCTTTTCACCTGTAGCCTTGCATCATGTTGAAAGTGAAAAGAAAAGCAAATACGTGGGGACAAAGCTTAAGGAAAACTAAAATAATTAAAATCCTAATTTAAGGTAAACTTAAATACCTTAAAATTCAAATAATTAAAGACAAGCGAAAATTATATCTTAGTTAAAACTTAGTTGGTTATTTTAGAATTTAGAATTATTCCTTAGTTATAACCAGAATGATAAACAAAATGCAAAATGTCCTGAACAATTTATTGAACATGTCACCCAGTCGTGGGATTTCTTTCTACAGGGTGGGGCAAAAGATATGAACCGGTTTTGAAGGGCCAGGATTTGGCCTGTAGTGGGGGTAAGATGATGGGAGGGGTCTCGTTGTAACCGTCTCGTAGCCCCGTTTTTAGTCGATACAATGGTTTGGACCGGTGAGCATCGGGGATTCGCAGTGCGCGCGTTTTTTGAAAACGGCCGTTCCGTCATCGCCACCCAGAGAGCCTTCCGACTTCACTTCAATGTGCCCCGAGCTGAAAACGTCCCTCAGGGTAATGCTATTCGACGTTGGGCTCGTGCATTGGAATCCACAGGCTCCACAGCAATTCCCAGGACAACTGGAAGACCTCCAACAGTGAGAACACCCGAAGATGTGAACAGAGTAAGAGTTGCAATTCAGCGATCGCCAAGACGCTCTGCACGTAAACATGCAGTTGCTTTAGGCATGTCAAATCGATCTCTGAGGAGGATTTTGCATGAAGATTTATCATTTCATCCTTACAAGATAATGACTGTTCAAGAGTTGATGCCTCCTGACCACCTAAATCGTGTGAATCGCTGTCAGGAAATGCTGAACCTAATCCCAGCAACATCAACTTTTTTCAGTAGCGACGAGGCCCACTTCCATCTTTCTGGAGCTGTAAACAAACAAAATTTCCGCTACTGGGCAGCTGAAAACCCACAACAAGTCCACGAGAGACCTCTCCACTCTCCCAAAGTGACAGTGTGGTGTGCAGTTTCTCAAGTAGGGGTCATTGGGCCTTATTTCTTTGAAGAGGACGGCCAAACCACGACAGTGAATGCAGCACGCTATGTTTCAATGCTGGAAACATTTTTTGGACCTGAACTGGAAGAACTGAGTGAGGAAACAAATTTGATAGACCCCTGGTTTCAACAGGACGGGGCAACAGCGCATACAGCTCGTGTTTCATTGGACAAACTGAGCCAAATATTCCCCGCTCGACTGGTCTCTCTAAGGGGTGATGTGGGGTGGTCGGCACGCTCACCTGATTTGAGCATATGTGACTTTTTCCTTTGGGGCTACCTGAAGGAAAAAGTGTTTAAACATCGACCTCACACTCTGGATGAGCTCAAGGTGAGAATCAGGGAGGAAATCAGGGCGATACCGATACAGATGTGCCGAAAAGCAGTGGAAAGTTTCCGAAATCGACTCCATCAGTGCATTGCTGCTGAAGGCCGCCATCTCAGAGACGTAATTTTCAAAAAGTGATGTAACAAACGGGATTACCAACTGATTCAAATAAACGAAGGTTCATTTCTCTAAGTTGAGTAGTTTTCTTTCTACAGCCTTTCAAAACCGGTTCATATCTTTTGCCCCACCCTGTACATCTACCATAGGAAGATGTTATCCTAAAGTTTAAACTATTCATCCAGTACAAAATGTCCCACTCTGAGGGAATGAAAATGCTTTGTTCAAATTTGTACTACCTATTATACATATTTAACAGTCCAAAATTACCTGCCAACTTCACAAACATCAGCTAAAAAAATGTGAGGTAACTCGATTCTGCCAAAGAAAAAGCATTATTATTATAATTATTATTCTATAATAAAAAATCAATAAAATTGGTATAAAAAAAATTGCTGTTGGCGGGACTCGAACCACTGCTGTACCACTAAGACATTTTTTTTATATTTTATTGGGGGAGTTGAAATCTGTTCGCTATTAAAAAGCACTTCCCCGCCGAAACGAATTTACGTTAGCTTACCTCGAACAAAAATTGCCAACTGGGCTGTGTCCGTGTTATCCGTGCTTCCATCCATAGCTAGTGAGAAATATTGGAAATTTGCGATCTTATCTCTCAATGACAGTTCAATATCTGAAGCCATATCACACCCTCTTCTTGCTACTGTCATGCGATTAAGGCTAATTTTTGATATGATGCTGGCCTTCTCGGGGAATGCTATTTTTGCAACTTTTTCCAAACGTTCTTTCACAAGCTCACCATCTTTGTATGGCTTCACTTTCTTCAATAGAATTTTAGATACAATGTAACTCGCCTTTAATGGAACTTCATCATTTTGAGAAACTTTGGAATATATGCTTTCTTGACTCATCAAACCTTGACGCAACGCTTTAACTTTATCTTTCCTCATTTGACCTATGTACTGATTGTATGTAGCACCATGTTTTGTATCTTAATGACGTCTCACGTTGTACTCCTTGAGTACATTAACCGTTTCTGTACAAATCAAACACACTGCCTTACCATTGTGATCCCTGAAGAAATACTTCTCACTCCAAGCTTCATTAAATACACGACACTCATCATTAACTTTGCGTATTTTTGTTTTAGATGCCATAATAATAATATATCTACAAACAACTAGCTGACATATAGCGTTTTTTTTACACCCGGTTCGAATAAAATTACAATGAGCTTAAAATAATGCACATAAAAAGGAGCGACACAAATTCCAAAACTTCTTTACTCAAAACAGAATTAAGTGAGAACAACGGCTGACTGCTGAGAACTGACAGAAATCATAGAATCATACTAATAATGAACTATGTACCTCATGATACCAGTATCGACAAGTTGGAACATGGCGCAGTTGGCGCACGCATGAGAACGGCAATATTAAATTTATAGTTCCTTTCCCTGGATGCAACTTTTCTTGTGAGCGCTGTTCTTTGCTCTCAGTCTCGTGCGTAGTAGGTAGCTAGCTAGGTATTATAGGTAATGAATGGCAATTTGAGGAAAACTACGTCGTTAAAGTCAAGTGGTAATATAATTAATTAAGGAAACATGGTTCAATAGTTTTTCTATGAACTATTCAATTTCAAGATTTTTTTTTTTTTTTTCAAAATAAAATATTGCACTCATCTTTGATTATCTTCTTAATTTATTATTTATCCAATTTAAATAAAAAATCAAATTGAGATCGCGGGCCGCACAAAATGGTCTCGCGGGCCGCAGGTTGTGCACGCCTGATCTAAAGATTGCAAAATGTGTAGTTTATATGAGGCGTACAGTTTCAAAACTCTTTATATCCACTTTTTCAAATTTTACAAGAACAACAAAAAACGATAAAGTCCATTTTTTATTATTTTCCAAAGACAATATCATATTGGTAGATAGTACAGGGTGGCGCTTTGCGCATGACCACATTTGAAATTGTTACCATGCGTTTAATAATTGAGTTAAGATATTGAAATAAAAAGTATTTTGTTGAAAAAATGTGGAAGTTTATTTTACATGAGTCAGTTTTTCACGTATGAAAGATGATGTCCGACAAATGACGTCCTTGTCGAGTTACACGTTCTTCGAGACGCTCGCTAAAGCATCACGTTCACCAATATCTCCTCGGGAATCCCGTCGTTTTCATGGCAGTTAGAGTCCTTCAGGTCAGCAAGGGTACGAGGTTTGTCGATATGAACTTTTGCCTTTAGATATCCCCATACAAAAAAATCACACGGAGTGAGGTCGGGTGAGCGTGGCAGCCACAGTACGTCACCGTTCCGGGGAATCACGCGACCGGGAAAAATTTTCCTCAGGAATCCACGATTCATGGACAAGAGTGTCCATGGATATTGTCCTGAGGAAATGTTGGTGAACGTGATGCACAAATTTAGCGAGCGTCTCGAGCGAATGTGTAAGTCGACAAGGATGTTATTTGTCGGATATCATCTTTCATAAGTGAAAAAATTAACTCATGTAAAATGAACTTCCACATTTTTTCTACAAAATACTTTTTACATCAATATCCCAACTCAAATATTAAACGCATGGCAACAATTTCAAATGTGGTCATGCGCAATGCGCCACCCTGTATAAGTCTTAATACACCTTTTTATTACGAGAAAAAAACATTTTATTCAGGTGTTCTGGAAATATTTAAGAATTTAATTAGGATATAAAGAGTTTTGCTACCTTAGCATGGATATAATAAGTTTTGCAACCGTATCAAAAGGATATAAAGAGTTTTGCAGCAGCACAATCTATTATCATCAGTCAATTATGCCAGATAATATCATAGAATTAAAGAAAACAATTGGTATTTCAATAGTTTTGTTCAATAAAAGTTGGCATGTATTTTTATCAGACAAATATGAGTCAAATAGAAACAGTCAAATCTTCATTCTCTTCTGGGAAACAATCTTCATCATTTTCTTCTTCAGCTACATGTGGGGCAGTATCCTCTTCTTCCAGTATTAATTTGTTAAATTTGAGATCTTCCCTTTTTTCCAAGACTCACCAAAATGTTTTTATAGTAAATTATAAACATCAATAATCCGACCTCAGTAGGTAGCTTGATCAATAAGGCGGCGGACTTGTAACCTGGAGGTCGGTGGTTCAAGTCCCGATTTCAGCGTAGATTTAGTAAAGCGAGTTTGAGTAGTTGTGATAATACGAAAGTGATTAACACATAATATGATAACTTTTTTTATCTACATCAATAAGTTTTTCAATAGTTTTTCAATCCGTTGGTTTAAATCCCACCCAATGCATGAATTTTATTCACTAATTTGAGTTTGTAACCACATAATAATAAGAGTCTGAGGGTTAGGTGGTAGAAAATGCTTTAAGCATTAACCTTGCCTGGTGGTTACCTTCCACTAAAGAGTGTTATTATTATTATTAAGTTTTTCAGGTTTGACAAATTAATCAAACTCTATAATGGTTGGATTGAAATTATTCAAGTTTTTAACTTTCTTCATAACAGACTTAAATTTGCAGACATCTGATCTGTAGGGAACTTCACCTTTCACAAGAACAAAGCTTTTCTTTCGATGGACATAACGAGTTTTGTTACCGATCATTTCCCGTACGCCATTATTATACTAGGATATAAAGAGTTTTGCAACAGTTTTTACGCATGGATGTACAGAGTTATGCAGCCAAATTTCCTTTGGAAATACTGAGTTCAGCAACCGACTTGAATCTTTCTCATGATAATACACCGGGTTCTACATAGTTTTGCTACTAAATATTTTCAGATAATGTGTGCTTTGTTCTGAAGATTTCAAAAATGTAAAAATCTGCGTTTTCGATTTTTTGGATATAAAGAGTTTTGAAACTGGACGCCTCATATGGATGAAACTTGTGTTTCTTTAAAACTTTATGCACAGTAGTTTGGGGAACATTACCTTCATTTGACAATTCTGTAAAAGATTGATAACCGTCAGTAGAAACTGGACCTAGTATTTCTACCACAGTGCCCTCATCCACTTTAGATCGGCCACTCTGAGGTCTATCCTGTACACTCCTGGTGATTCCAGGGAAGATATTGGTGAAGGAAGTACGAAGTGCCTTCTCGAATTCACACATGAGCGTAGAAGGAGGCACAAATCCTTCAACTACTTTCGCGACTTTCCGAAGGATCTCCTCGTAACCCTCAGTGGTTTTCTTCTCCATCAGTACAAAGACAACGGAAAGAACTTTTCCATGTTTGTTTCATTGAAACAGGCACTTCTTGCTTGACTGGTCTTTTCAGGTTATCTCACAGACAGTTTATTTCTTCTCATAAACAACCTCATCCAGGTTTCACCAGCCATATTGTGTTCGTTCACTCCATGCGTCTGGAAAGGCCACCTCGTTTGCCACTGCAAACTTATAGGCAAGTTCCCTTTTTTTTTTGCTTAATCCATATCTCATTTTAGCGACCGTGTCACAGTAGTGACCCAACATGACCTCCTGCTCATATTGTATTAGTTAGCCATGGGTCCGTCCGTTTATTATATGTACTTAAAAAAATGAATAAATCGCAAAGGCCACAACGGGGTCAACATCAAACCTTATACTTCTTTTATGGGACGACAAAGCCATGCGCAATACGCTGCCTGTTGGAAGTGTGGCAGGCTCTTTGTTTACGAGCTTCTAGCTACCTTGAAGTCCAGGAATTAAGGCGTTCCGTCGTGATTTTCTTTACCATATCTTGTCTTCATTTACCTTTTAACAGTCTTTTTCGAGTAGTGCAATGTGCAATTATAGAAGCTACCATTGTATGTGCACTGCAGTAAAACTCAGTATTCCTTCTGGAGGTTCTAATTTAACATCCAATACACTACCTCATTCATTATAGTAACCTTAAATTTTTATTCAACTAACCTCACTATTTGGATATATGCTTGGCCTTTTAAAATTGATCTGGTAGCTTAACTTGGTCTGCTCAAAAAAATGCACAGCAAAAATATCTGTCCAGTCCGTAGACGAGGATCCCTTGTAAGAGAATATTCTTCCATGTTGAACAGCAATTCGTCCTGTTCAACCGAATCAGAGTTTTCAGTGTAAATTGTACAATTTGTACACTGTTTCTTGAGAATATCCTAAAAACAAAATGAAAAACTGTTGGATAGCGTATGTCAAAAGCAAATGAATAGTATGTTAGACACAGGGATTTTATTTATTTATGAGATGCAAGGAAAGATAGTGAAAGAATCTAACTAAATTACCTATTTCATGTATTAAAATAGATAACAAGAGGTAAAACATCAAAAGAACAATTCATTTGACCTATGAAATATATAATATTATTTTTAATATAAAAAATCAACAATAAAAAAAGAAATGTGGAGGGATGGAATTCTACAACAAATAAATGTAGAAAACAATTTATATCTTATTAAATAATCTTAAAATGCTAAGTATCACAAAATTCATCCCCTTATAAAATGTGGTGAAAAAAAGAGTAAAAATTCAATGGTAATATTTAAAACAACATTTAGGGCCGAATAAGTAGGGTAAAAGTTTAGATAAGCCAAACCATATCTCAAGTTGGGCCAAAGTGTGCTGTGATTGGTTGAAACTCGAACTTTTTGTGTTCAAAATTTTGAAAAGAAGGATATTTTGTTTCAAAAACACGAACTTTTAACTTTTAATAGTACTTTTAATAGTTAAAAAGGAAAAAAAATGCTCAGAAGCTTATAAATCGTCCAGAAATATGAAATTGTAGTAGCAAAAAGTATTTTTTTTTTTTCAAAAACAAACACAACACTTTCGATTTCAAATATTAGAAATTTCTCTGAATTAAAAAGTAGGTACATAAATTCTTCCAAATTTGACAAATAAACTTCTAGGTTACAGAATTGATCAAAAACTTTAACTCATCTAATTCGATTATCTTCTTTAGTAAATAATTCAAGAATTCCGACAAATCATCAAATTCAACATTGTCATATTTGAAAAAAATTTCAATCCTTTTGAAACAAGTGAATTTTTGAAACTCGGATGACTCAAATAACTCAAACAAGTCTTGTGAAAATTGTGACAGTTCTCTTTGAAAGTGTTGACTTTTTCCTCGTTGTGGCTTAAAAGTTTTTGTTTTACAGTGAAAGGCGAGTCACTCGAGGGAGAGTCTGGCTTATCTTAAATTCAATCCCGTTTTAATATTCCGCCCCCTTGTAATCTGTCATGAGCAAGGTATTGAAAATGTAAACAAAATGTCAGTTTATTTATTTGTTTCTTCCCCTCTTTAGTGAGGGACCCTCTACTCTAACCATTTTGTGTTTTTTTGTATATTGTTAAATTTATTGACAATGAGATGCCACAAAAATCTTAGGACGCCAAGGCTGCAATACAGTTTTACAGATGACAAAAAAAAATATTTGAACTGAAGAACAATTTCTATAAAAAATGTTAAACTGACTCTTAATTTTATGGGGGTTTGATAGTTTCTAAATGGGTCAATAAATAATATAGCTCAGATGGAGTTTGCAATTAATAACAAAATAATATGGTTCCTTTGCAATTAATTTTAAGCATTTTTGTAGCATTGTCCAGCTGTTCCCAGCTTGTCCAGTCCCTCACGATAATTGAATTATTGCTGCACATATCTACATCGCGATCGTAAGGTTTCATGGACATAGGATTAATTTTATAAAACTTACTTATTGTCCGATGCCTTGTAAACGAATCCGTACTAATACCCTTTCATCATATGGCTATACATTTAGAATCATTTAAATTACAATTCTCCATCTTCCGAACTCTGAGAATGGCACGCAAAATTTTAATGATTAACAGAGTATGATGGAGTCTCAAGGTACCAAAGATCTTACATATGTTTATAAAATGATTTCAGATGAAAATGGCGTCCATTAAAAGTCTCGCAAGCCCATGACACCTACATGCTTGTCAATAGGACGTATTCCTTTGATCCATTGAAGCACTACCCTACCTCGTGGAACAGACCCTTTGACGTGTGGAGCTTCCTGCGGATGTACCTGGCACTTAAGCCTCGACCGTCCACACGGCAGACAACGGTGCTTGTCTAGAATGTTTTGGGTCGTCAGAAGCCAACTCCGCCAGGGGCGGAGCGACGGTCAACAAATCTCCCTACTTCGGGACGGCACGGGCTTGACACTCATTCACGGAGCCCTACTTAATTCAGACCCCTTTAACGGATGACTGTGCTCTGGCCGCCTCTGGGAAGGTGGTGTGGTGGGAGCTATCCCTCCAGTGGCCGCATTGACGCCCTCCCAGCATGAGCCCTGTGGACAGGCCCAGCTTGACAAGAGGGGGTATACGACCACAAGCGTGTGCAGAGTACAACTGCCGCTTTCAGGTTGACCTGAGTTCTTCGCCGGGTAGGCTGAACTCCTCAAGTAGCCTCCAATCGGGAATGTGGCTGAGGACGATCTCTGCATCGTCCTCCAGCATCAGGACACTTCTCAACCTCGCTCTGACACCCGCATATGATGGACATATCATTATGCGGTGGGGTATCGTGTCTGATCGCCCACAATCGAGACACGATGCATCCTCGTCAGGGAGGCTTAGTATCCTCGTCCGGTAGTCTCCGCAGCCTTCGAAATGTCCGGTCAGGGTCCTGGTGATCCGGCGTGATAGTGGAAGCTTCTGCTAGAGTCGTCTCGCGATGTTCGGGAAAAACTCGCGAGTGAGCAGTCCAGTTGAAGAAACCTCCCACGACGTTTGCCAGTCCTCCAACGTGATCCGGCGGAGTTCATTCCTCAGCATTGTCCGGTTGCGTGTGGTCAGCTCTACTCCAAGGTGCATCACGGCGGGTCTTCCCAGCAGCATGATGCATTTTCGGGCTGGAACTTCACTCACAATCGACGCAAGAGGCGGCTCTCCTGCCAAAACCTGGGTGGCAGCGTGGCTCACAGTCCTGCCCGAAGCGCTAATTGTGATGGTGCAATAGCGCTGGGCAGTCAGCAGCTTGCTCCGCATCTGGCCGGGTGTCGAAGCGGCTTGGCCCCACACAGACGCAGCATAGGTGACCTTGGGGACGATGGCCCCCCTATATATGGTGCTGAGTGCCAGAGGTCTGTCTCTCCAGTTGAGGTGAAAGAATCTTCTCAGCGAAGAGAAGTTCCTCATGGCAGATCTGCCTTGGATGGTGATGGCGATGTCGTCAGCGTAACCAATGGAGTGAACGCCGAATCCAGGAGGTCGCCCACAACCAGGTTCCAGCAGTCCGGCCCCAAGATGGATCCCTGGGGGCAGCCCTTAGTTGCCTGTTTGCGGACACAGACCCCTTCCGCAGTCAGCTGCACCTGTCTCTCGATAAAATAACTCGAGAACAGGTTTACTAACTTCGGGGGAATCCGTTTCTCCTGTAGCCGCTGGATGATCCTTGGCCATCGCACGTTGTCGAACGCCCCGCGGATGTCCACGAAGAGGGTCAACAAGTAGGGCTCCGTGCCCTCGTCAATGAGTGAGCTCAGACGCTTCATGGCCTTCACGGTACCCGAACCGAGAGTGAACCCGTACTGGTTCGGGGGTGATATAGGTCCAGGAGAAGTTGAGTGCAGCAGAGTCTTCATCATCCTCTCCAGCACCTTGGAGAACTCCGTCAGCAGAGTGAGCGGCCGGTAGGACTTCAGGAGGCTAGGGTCCTTGTCGGGGCCTTTCGGTATATGCTCAAGGTTCCCGACCTTCCAGGCGTTAGGGAAGTAAGCATTGTCGAGGCAGAGGTTGGCGAGCTCGGTGAAGACCTGCGCGATGGAGTTGCAAGTCTTCTTGATCGCCAGTCCCGGAATGTTGTCGAGGCCTGGTGCTTTCCGCGGCTTGATCGCCTTGATGGCTCTTCTGGTCATCTCCACATTGAAGCTGGGTACTGCATCAGCCCTACCTACTTATTTTGTCTCCGGTCACTGATGTGAGGTCTACCTTATCTGATATGATACTGACGTCTCCTTATCTGATACTGACGAGTCCCACTACCATAATTGACCCCGAATAATAATAAAAGAAATTTCAAAGATCAGAAATTCTGAAACACGAGAGGATCTGTAACAGTTTAATCTGGTAGCACTCCCATTGTGTGTAACGGTCCCTTGATTCTGGAAGGCAAAAGAAAACAGAAACACTGTGGTTATTCTTGAGTAAATTGGTAGTTGATGAGGTTGCAGTGGTAGACAAGGATACAAAAATACTTTTTTCTAAGTGTGGAATTGTTTCACAAGATAGATAAGGAGATCACTTCCAAAATATAGTTTCTTTCAAATAAAAGAAACGCACATTAACATAAATAAGGAATAGAAGATGTCCCCAAAACAACCAACCCATGGGGAACGCCTACTTTAATAGAAGAGGACACATGTACTCGTACATCCACACAAGTCCGATATCCTGAATTTTCACCCTCTGCGACCTATCCATAACGTGTGACAGAATCAAGGAATTTTATTCCCTAAAAGCACACTTAGTACTTAGAGGGAAATTTAGAAGTTTAAATTTTCATTTCAGAAACAAATAAATTCATTATTATTTAATCCGTAGAAGTGTAGTTCTAAATATTGTTGTCTCAGTATGTTCTGGGGCTCATTTCATAAAAAAAAACGTTACGCTTCCGAAGTATTTCCATTACGAAAAGGTAAGGCAGGTCGTACACTGAAGAAATGCTTTTCGTGAAACGCATTTCATGCAACGAATTTCACGAAACGCATTTCACTAGACCGCGCACATTGGTGAAACTTCAGTTTCGTTCGTCATGTCATCCGATGGAGATGATATTGTCTACCTACATGAAAAATAAATAAATAAGAAACCTTTGAAAAATACTAACCTCTACTGTTCACTTCTTGCGCCACCATCTCCCATTTACATTGGACAAAATCCCTGTTAGAATATTCTTTCAACTTCTAATTATATAGGCAGGGATACTTTTCTACAGTCTCTACCAGATTCACTTGAAAGTCCATTTTTTGTGAGTAGAAAAAAAACACTGCCAATTGTGGACACAATAGGTACTTCCTCGTGATTTGAACCGATTTTCTTGAAATTTATTTTATATGGTAGAATATCGTTTTTTCTACATTCTAAATTCTACAAAAAATTCTGTATCGGCAAAGTGTGGTCTTTATTTTTTTACTTTTTTGTCCAAAATTTCGGATTTTCTTAAATATCAGAGTCAAATGATAGTTAATTAAAAAAAAAAATATAAATAGCCGATGTAAAATGATAATATGCATATACACACAAAATTTCATCAAAATCGGGTGTACCGTTCACGAGATATAAGAGTTTAAGTAAAAAGTTAGTAGTCAGGCGCATGGTCTCTTTCACCCAGAACCGCTTGTACGAATTCGATGAATTTAAAATGGGACCATCTACAGAATGTCTCCTAGATGTGTGCAAAATTTCACCAAAATCCGTCGAGTAGTTACCGAGATTTGAGCGTTACAAGGAATCGTTTTAACAGACCGACGGACCGACAGACGGACACAAAACCAAATTTGCTCAGGAGGTTATGAAACGTCCAGAAATATGAAAAAAATTGAAATCGGAGCCAAAAAATATTTTTTTTTACCAAAACGCACTCAATACTTCCGATTTCTAATATTAGAAATTTCTCGGAAGTAAAACAACTAAATAATAATAACCTCTACGGTCTATTAAATACTGATTAATTAATTTATCACCGAGAGATCACACGAAACTGAATCACACGAAACCAAATATTTCGGTTTCAACGAAACTTGTTTCATGCATTTCTAGAAACTGTAGTTTCTTGTAACCCAGTGTACGCGCCTCTGTGTATTTCAATCTATCGGTTTTGTGAAATCCAAATTTCACGTTTCAAGAAATGCGTTTCGTGAAACGCGTTTCTTCAGTGTACGACCTGCCTAAAGTGTAAAGTATTTCCGTTTCATGAAACTTTACAAGTCACTTTACGATTCTCCTTTGAAATGCCACTCAAATGTCTATTCCTAAAGTGTGAACAAATTAAAAAAATAAAATATTTTTATGAATTTAATTCATTTTCTAGTGTCTTTCAGTTTTATCTAATTCATTCAAATAAATAATAAGCACTAGTAAAAATAGAAGAAAATGTGTGGCGCTTCACTTGACAAATTACTTTAAAAATCAATTCGTAAAGTTTCTTGATGGAACAGAATTTGAATCTTGAAGTGTGAACTCGTCAAATGTAAAGTGCTTTATGTAATAGGCCCCTGGTCAACACAAATTTATCCAACAAAAAACAATTTTAAGCATTCTATCTATGTATATGTTACGGTAAAAGTACATAATTGGTGATTGTATACAATTACCGGTAATTGTATACAATCAACAAAGTCACTGGTAAATGTACGAAATTATTCTCAATCATCTACTTTTACCGGTAATTGTATACAATAGCCAAGGACCAGCGGTAAAAGTAAGAGAATGTAATGAAAAGAAGAAATAAAACAATTAATTCAAATGTATGTATCATTTGTTGTTGTATGATTTTATTTGTGGCGATGCACAAGGCCTCTTCACAATTTTTGTGGGTAGCGCAGCATTACTAAGAGCCTTCACATTTCAAATTATTCTATTAATATTAATTTCTTTTTACTCCGGTAATGCCGCCACTGGTCGTTACTCATACAAGTAACTACTCATTTTTCCTCACGAGGTATGAGTGGACCCCGAACATCCAAGTTCTAAGCAGAAAAATTCCTGCCTCGCTGGTAATCGAACCAAGGTCACCATGCGTGCAATGTCTAGCGCGCTAACTCACTCTGCCACGGTGACTACACATTACACAATTCATTCAAATATTTTTCAAGAAGTGTATTTTTTTTTTTTTTTAAACCTGAATCAAAAACAAAAGGCTTTTGTTTATTACTTTTGAATCTGAATGTTGTAGAATAATAAGACGGAACCAATAAAAAGGTCCCGAAAATCAATTTATGTTAATAATTTATTGATAGAAAACAAGAGATTTTTTGCCTGAATTAATAACAATAGGAAAATTTTGTATGACATTTCTGTACTATTTGTTTTGATACGACAAACTCTCATGGCACTTGGAATTCCACAGCTTTCCATTCTTTTTAGATTTACACTTGTCTGTTTTATATTTAGTTTTGCAAACTCATCCCTGATAGCCTTACCCACCCAATAATGAAGTTTTTATAACATACTCCGCACTGCGCTTGCGTGACGATCGTTGACATTTGAATTTCTTACTTTCACCAAGCTCCTCTGGCGGTTGTTTACAATTACCGGTTAAAGTAGGAAATAGAGAGTTTTTTAAAATTATTTCTTACTTTTACCAAAAACTCCAGTAAATGTATACAATTACCGGTAATTGTATACAATAACCGGATTATATTTTATTTATTTAATTTATGTTTCAGTGCTTGTTAATTGTTATGTGTTAATAAAATAAATAAATGAAGAGAGTACCTACCTATATTTAAAAAAAACTTTTTCGCGGTCTTCAGCTATAATTAAAACTCGACTCGACTCTTAGGGCCGTTTCATGAGCTACAAAGCCTGGCTTAGATATGTCCTGTACAGTTTTTTTTTTTTTTTTTTTTTTTTTTTTTCAAGTTAGAAGTTAAGGGATAGTGTCCACAAAGATTAACAAATCCTGTTTCATAATTCGGGCCTTAGTGTTTTGAATCAATATCGTACTTAGTATCATCTCTCTTTGATATTCTTACTTTTTTCTACCGTTTGGAGCTAGTCAGTCAGCTTGAGAACTCGACTCGTCTTTATTGTGTTTTGAATCAACATCTTACCTAGTATCATCTCTCTTTGATCTTCTTTCTCTGATCTCTTGATCTGCGATCCTCATTCGTGTGGAGGCGCAGTTCTTTATACGAGAGCTGTCGAAAAAGAAGAGATTAGTCATTATTTGAATTTGAATAATTTTATTTATTTGTACAAGAATGTTATTATGAACAGTATATCTCCTATTAGCTAAATCTAACTTCTGAGGAGTTATTAGAATTAGAAAGGTTGTATTAGAAATCTCGTATTGTCGCCACAGCGTCCATGTCTTTGTCGATAATACGCGATAATTTTGATAAAAGAATTAGGGCAAAATTAGACGTTTTTGAAATTCTGGCATTTGGACCTGTGAAATGTTTCCTAATATGGACTACGGACTACTCACAAAGAATCGGGTGCTTTGTAGCAGTTCTTAGAAATATTCTTTATGTATTATGATTTTCTCTTTTTAGAATTAATTACGTTATTCTCAATGTTGTATTTGTCAAAAATACTGTTATTTTTACTATTGTTAATTATAAGTGTATTAATGATTTTATAGATGGGATATCCACTGTTTTGTAATGCACTCTAAATAAATCAAAAAATTAAATTCAATAACGCCTTGGTTTTTTTTAAAAAAAAGGTTACAACCATTAATGAAACCTCAACAGGCTGCTAATAATGTATTTGTGCTGGTTGTATTATGACTATGACATAGGGCGTTGAGTCGGGTTAGAATGAAAGATAGGAATATATCTATCCTTGTTTTTGTATGTGTAGTTTCCATCAGATTTAGTTCATACCTTTTTTTCTTTTGTTTTTTATCAGTTCTTTTGCAATACTTTATTTTGTCTCACCAGTTCTCTTTCTTCTCCTTTCACCAGTTGTTCTTTTATTTTGGTTATACCTTTATTTTTCACCTACCACTTTTTTTCTTTTATCAGTTGAATGCGTGTCTCGAAAAACGATCTACATATGTATGTTACATATTTCGGAAACCATTTTCCTTTGAAAATAATAATAATAATGAATAACTTTCGCAACTAAAAGTCGCAGTATATTTACACATAATATAAAACAACCAAACATGTACATAATATAAAAGTAACTTTACATGAAAAACTTACAGTAATATAAAGGAGGAGAATGACACAATTTGCATAAATGAAGCATGTAGAATGATGAAGAAGATTACAATTTTAGATAACTGTACATAAACCCCCCCTTTTTTTGATGTCTCATACATGTATATAATATGCTTTCTCAATATTATGTACATAATATTACATCTGTATATTCATCTCTTACAGTAATATAAAAGATGATAATGACACAATTTACATAAATGAAGCATGTAGAATGATGAAGAAGATTACAATAAATTTTAAATAACTGTAAATAAACCCTTTTTTTATGTCTCATACATGTATATAATATGCTTTTTCAATTATGTACATATAATATTACATCTGTATATTCATCTCTCTCACATATATCATATACATGCAGGCACATACCACAATCATACATACATATCCATACATCCATATACTCCCATATATATACAGTAGAAATCGTTTATAACGAACTTCAAGGGACCTAACAGATTTGTTCCTTATAGCCGATTTTCACTATAACCGATATATCGCCTATAAGGAACAAGTTCACTATATCCGATATGTATCGCTTGTAGAGAACAATGTACGTTATAAGGGAACTTCGTAAGACATGAAAAATGTACAATTATGTATGAATGTAGGTACAATCATAATCCACTAATTCAAAATCTGAAACAATACTAACTTTGAGGTGCTAATAAAATGATCTAAATTAGACAGGTCACTCATCTACTCCTTGACAAAGACCTGCATAACTAAACATGGTTTCTGTTTTACTCACACAGCATCAAAATGAATTTTGTACGTTATAACCGATAGAAAGTAGCCACGGGACTTGAAAATTTGTTCGCTAAAGCCGATATTGTTCCTAATAGCCGATGTTTGTTATAAACGATACCAATGTTAATTTTCCATAAGACTCCAAGGGACCGGAGATTTTGTTTGCTATAGCCGATTGTTCGTTATAAACGGTGTCGTTATAAACGATTTCTACTGTACATACTTTTATATACATTAGGGTGGAGCGAAATCGCACTTTTATTTTTATTTTTTAATGGAATAGTGAAAAAAAGTTGTCTATTGGCGAGAAACTTCCAAATCTGTCATTAATTTTTTTCTAAAAAATCGGGAAGATGCGCCCCGAGCCCCGCCCACTTTTGCAAAATTGTCATTTATAGACACTTTTCCTATGAATTTTCTAATTTTTTTAGTAATACTTTTTGAAATGGAATAGTTGTAAGTGTTTACTTAATAGAATGATCCATCATTATAAAAATAAAAAATAGTCAATTTTAAATGGTAAGTCCCGCCCCAAATTTGTCCAAATCCAACAAAAATTTTCTAAAATCAGCAAAAAAGACACATATCTGCCGAATTTTCTAATTTTTCTGGGACATTTTTCCAGAACAGAATAGTATTTAAATACAAAAACATACTATCCTCGTTTACTTAGATTAAAAAGTTTTATAAAATTTACACGTTAAGTACCGCCCCGAGCTGCACCAAGGCCGCCTAATATTCTAGTAATAAATAGGTATCTCTAGGCTCTCTACTAAGAGGATGGGCTCATGTACTGTGGTACACACAGATTTTTTTTCATTTTTCCAGGGTACTTTTACAGGACACAATATTACTGAAGTACTACTTTATACTCTTTTCGTACACTTGTAACAAAAATTGACTCATATATCACATTCTTAGTGTCGCCCCAAGTTGGTGAATTCATTAGTATATTTTTATATGCTACATGGGTAAAACACCCAAGTAATTACAATGAATAAGAACAATATATTGATGAACGGAACATTTTCTTCATATTATGTATAATTAAAATGAAACATTAATAGTTAATAAAGGTAGGTAGGAGGTATAAAGTTATACAAAGTAAATTTGAAAGATTACAAATTACGTATTGACATTGGAAAGTACCTTTCTTTTTTTTAAAAAAAACTTCAATTTTTCAAAACCGATTCGGACATTTCTAACTAAAAATTTGCTAATTTTATTTATTATTCAGGCAAAGTCCTGTTTTGTACGAAACACTGGAATCATTCTTCTGGATCCAATTTGATTCCTTATCAAACCATCTCTGGCTTCATAACCAATCACAGTGCTTGATGTATTTGTCACAAGTTTGATGTACCTTGCGACGCACTGTGTGTGGCAGGGCACATCTGGAATAAAGTTTTTGATGTTGTTGTTTTCAACAATGTTGGCCAGATCTTCGATACTGATGTCTCTTATAAGGGGGCTCAGTCACAGGAACTTCGTGCCACTATATTAAACTGCTGTAGGATGTTGCTACAGTGACTTTTCTAACATCAGGGAACCTATTTTCTTCAAGTGATTTTTTAATTATTCTGTATGCAATTTCCCTTTGAACTTTGCTGTTATCTGCCAGCATAATCAACAGCAAGTTTTCAGGATGCGCGTAGAAGGCGTTTCTCTGAACAACAGGATCTACTATTTTCTTTACACTTTCATCAAGATACTTTCTTTGTTGAATGTTTGGGTCCATCGAAACAAGATGATCTATTTTTAATTGAAAACCACATTGGACCATACACCTTTAATATGAATGTAGTCAATGTCAATGTACTACGAACTGTTTCTTGTTAAAAGTGATAACATTTTCGAATCTTAATACACTGATATTAATTATTTCGAGAGAAAAAAAATTGTACAAATCGTTTATCAGATAACACTCCCTGCTTTCTGTCGACTGAGTTGTGGTAGGCATAAAACCCACGGATTTCTACCAAAATCTTGTTTTCTTTGTTTCTAATATTTAAGACCTTTTTGTGGCATTGATGGAGATGAATCATCATATTTGTAAAGGATTCTATTTCTATGATGAGTCATTATAAGAAACAGAGGATAGTATACTTGAGTGTACCACAGTACATGAGCCCATCCTCTTAGTAGAGAGCCTAGAGAGAGCTATTTATTACTAGAATATTAGGCGGTCTTGGTGCAGCTCGGGGCGGTACTTAACGTGTAAATTTTATAAAACTTTTTAATCCAAGTAAACGAGAATAGTAGTTTTTTGTATTTAAATACTATTCTGTTCCGGAAAAATGTCCCAGAAAAATTAGAAAATTCGGCAGATATGTGTCTTTTCTGCTGATTTTAGAAAATTTTGTTGGATTTGGACAAATTTGGGGCGGGACTTACCATTTAAAATTGACTATTTTTTATTTTTTTAATGATGGATCATTCTATTAAGTAAACATTTACAACTATTCCATTTCAAAAAGTATTACTAAAAAAATTAGAAAATTCATAGGAAAAGTGTCTATAAATGACAATTTTGCAAAAGTGGGCGGGGCTCGGGGCGCATCTTCCCGATTTTTTAGAAAAAAATTAATGACAGATTTGGAAGTTTCTCGCCAATAGACAACTTTTTTTTACTATTCCATTAAAAAGTAGAAACATCGCTCCACCCTAATATACATTCTCTATATATGTATATGTATATACATCTATCAACACAATACATATATATGGGTGTACCCAACCCACATCCACACACCCATATATACATACTCTATATGTATGTACAATGTACATCTATCAAAACAATATACCTTATATGTACAGGTACACACACACACACACACACACACACACACACACATTTGAAAATAATGTATGCTTCCTACTCACCGAGCATTATAATTATTATCATTATTATTAGTTAGGCTTTCAAAAGGGTTGGGTGGAAGAGATTACCACAGGCAATAACTCCACCCTTTATGTAGGACATTAGTTTCATTCTCTTTTTTGTTCTTGTTTCTTTGTTCAATATATTTATTTTTTCTTTATAATTTCATTGTATTTTACTGTATACAGGGTGTCCCACCAAACTTGGACACCTCAAATTACTCGGCCCCTGAAAGAGTTTTTGAGAAATAAAAAAATCTAGGGTACACGTGCTAATTATGCGGTTTCAGTTATGAAATTTTTTTTATACAGGGTGGTTCAAAAGTTGGAAATTGAGGTGTCAACTTTCGATTTTTAAATAGATCGACCTGAATTTTATTTGATAATTTTACTTCTAAATGATTCCTGAGTACTTTTTTAATCAAAAATATTACATACAGGGTGGTTTTTTTTTCGACCAATTTTTTTTCTAAATCTTGAATAACTCAAGTTCGGTTAATTTTTTCGATAACAAGAATAGAATGGGTTTGTGTAATGAATACACGCACTTTCAATTGGCATCAAAAAAATTTATACAGGGTGGTTCACAAGTGAAATAATGACTTGATTTTTTTTAAAACCGAGTTTTTTTAATTTTTTATTTAGAATTGATAATTCTCGTCTAATTTTACACATTTTTCGTTAGTCATATTGAAAAACAAAACTAAAGTGTTGTACAGGGTGAGACAATTTTTTTTTTGTAACACCCTGTATATGGGCAGTCAAAGAGACGCAAAATTAAATATTAAGACTAAATATGCAAGAAAAACTTTGATTTTTAATTAAACTAAAAAGTTATGGTTTTTTAACTAATATTGTCGCATGGACCACCCTGTAGATATTTTCTTAAACTATCATGCAGGTACTCTAAGTTGTATAAAATTCAACGAACACTTCGAATCATTTGGGAAAAACAAGTAAAAATACGAATTTGAAGCCATTTTCAATTTGGTGTCCACACTGAATGATTTTAAAACTTGAAATAAAAAGTAGGTAGGTGTAGACACAAAATTGAGCATGGCTTTTTGAATTCATTTTTTTTTCTTTCAGATTTGGACTCCGCGTTGAATTTTAGACAGTTTCGACTACCCATATGATGGTTTAAGAAAATATCTACAGGGTGGTCCATGCGACAATATTAGTTAAAACACCATAACTTTTTAGTTTAATTAAAAATCAAAGTTTTCCTTGCATATTTAGTATTTATATTTAATTTTGCGTCTCTTTGACTGCCCATATACAGGGTGTTACAAAAAAAATTATGTCTCACCCTGTACAACACTTCAGTTTTGTTTTTCGATATGACTAACGAAAAATGTGTAAAATTAAACGATAATTATTAATCCTAAATAAAAAATTTAAAAAACTCGGTTTTAAAAAAAATCAAGTCATTATTTCACTTGTGAACCACCTTGTATAAAAATTTTTGATGCCAATTGAAAGTGCGTGTATTCATTACACAAACACATTCCATTCTTGTTATCGAAAAAATTAACCGAACTTGAGTTATTCAAGATTTAGAAAAAAAATTGGTCGAAAAAAAACCACCCTGTATGTAATATTTTTGTTTAAAAAAGTACTCAGGAATCATTTAGAAGTAAAATTATCAAATAAAATTCAGGTCGATCCATTTAAAAATCGAAAGTTGACACCTCAATTTCCGACTTTTGAACCACCCTGTATAAAAAAAATTTCATAACTGAAACCGCATAATTAGCACATGTACCCTAGATTTTTTTATTTTTCAAAAACTCTTTCAGGGGCCGAGTAATTTGAGGTGTCCAAGTTTGGTGGGACACCCTGTATATTTTTGTCTTACCTAATAAAGCATACTATAATAATAATATAGAATACTTAGCTTCAATATTTCTCTCAGATCATTATTTTCAATTAAAACCGATTTCCAAAATTTGTAACATTGATCGCTTTTCGAGAGACGCATTGAGCTGTTGTTCTTACTTTGTCTAGCCAGTTTTTTTTCACTTGTCTTACCAGTTGTTCTTTTTGTTTCTTTTTTTTTAACAATTTTTATAGATGTTTATTATATATACCAGTTGTTCGTTGTCGGGAACGCGGGACAGCAGGTCAAGCAGTTCGTTGTTGGGCACCGTGTGGGGACGCAGGATCTTGCGCAGGAACTTGTTGATGCCCCAGGCAATGAATAGGTACCGGATGTTCACGAAGTAGAGGAGCAGGGAGGCGAGCAGAAGAAGGAAGATGGAGAGGTAGGAGACGAACGGAACGGAGAAGTTGAAGGTGCTGCGATTACAATAAATAAATAAAGTTTTTTATTGCAAATAATTGTTTACACAAAATTACAAAGTTAGAATATTACAAAATGATAGAATAAACATAACACAGATCAGTAGAATTAAACTTGTGAATTCAAATGAACTAAATACCATCTAATTCAAACCATGACGGGGAATGGCACGAATGACGACTAAGTCGTTAAAGTGCAATTAATTGAAGAAAAAAAAAAGTTAGGGTATAGAATTCATTGTAGCTATAAATTGGATTATCTACGAGAAAATTTTCCATGTACTTTATAAATTCTCTCATAGAGAGATCTCTTATTTTAGGGGGTAAATGGGGGTAAATACAATACAATACCGTCGAACCTTGATAGAGAAACCTTGTGCACTGGTAGTCAAGTTTTGTTTGATCCCTACGCTACCTGGATTACCAGACTAGCGCGTTAGCCACTTGACTACCAGTGCAGAATTTTTCATCAGAATTGTTCATAAATTTTTTTTTAGTAGGCGCGCACAACGAGGACTCACTCAGACCCTGATACCTACACTACCTACAGCTTGTTATGGTCGATTTTCGGAACTCCGTTGAAGCCGCTTACATTACTATCATTTTTAATTTGGGTTTAACGTTGATTGCAACTGCATGGTCATATCACGAGGGGGGTTTTAACCTCCATTCTCAAGGGACTCACAAACCTGCTACCAACATTAACCTCACTAAGTCTGGGTTGGGCCGGAATGCCAGCACGACGAAGTCTTTATCTCGCTAGATTTTACTTAAGTTCGTTGATCCTTCGAGAATACGATATCTCCAGCCCTGTTTTGATAAAAAAAATCTCAAACTAGTCTCAAAATTAAAATGTCATCTACTTTTCAGAAATGTATTACAAATAGGGTGGTTCCATTTAAGATTCCAAAGTTAACCCCCCTAGGGCCGCCCCTGGTAATGATATAATACCAAAACCTCAGAGAAAAGGTTTTCCCTCGATATAATGATACACGTGTTTTCCGTGTACCATTTTTTTTTTTTTTTTGCGGACCTTGTATATCAATCTGTAGGTACCAGGGTTTGGATTGTAGGGTATAGAGACTATAGAGGCTCAGGGTCCTCGTTGTGTTCGTGCACTTACTTTCTCACACTCTCGCACAGGGAAGCGATGTGTCCTATGGAGTTCTGCACTATTTGCGTCACCTCCTGCACCGCCTGCAGCTTCTCCTTCAGACTTTTTTTCTCCTCCTTATCCTTGTCTTCCTCGTCCTCCTCTTCCTCTCCACTCTCCTCGTCCTCCCTCTCCACGCCGGCACTGGACGAGAGAAGTGTCTGCACCTGGGGGACGGAAATAATACAGTCGCCGACCTCAGTAGCTTGATCGGTAAGGCGGCGGACTTCGTCACCTGGGTCTCGCTAGAGGACTATAAACAGAGAACAGACTAGCCAACCCTTACAAGCCAGGCCAGCTTGCAGTTTCCTAAGGGTTTAATGGCTTATAAAGAAAAGTCCAAGTCCTCAGACAATGATGAACAGGTTGACATGTATTGTATAATTTATTATATAGTAAAGCATGGCGCCATAAATAGTGTAATAATAATATCGACTTATTTATACTGCTCAAGAAGGACTTATGAGTCCCATTATTCCAGCAGTAAGCTCAAGACGTATTATGTGATTCAAAAACCCAAATGGAAGGATACACGCGCACACACACTGACTTTTTACTATTCTGTTTCCTTTAGTATAAGTATATGTTTATTATTATTTTATTCATTTTCTTATTTTGTATTATTGTCTGTAAATATTTTCACGTAATTTTGTATTATATTGTGTTTCTTACCCGTCAAATAAAGTAAATTAAATAACTTACCATGTCCCGGCTGGGTTTTGAACCAGTGACCTATGGATTACCAGTCAGATGCCGGGACAGCAACTTACCACGTAGCCTCGCAGGAAGACCAGCAAGAGAGCTATGGGCGCCATGTAGGGCTCGAAGTAGTAGCAGGCAGTGATGAACAGGATGACGGCTATGAGACTCAGGGTCGTTGACTCCCACTCGAAACAGTCTCTGGAAGAAGCAGAATCAGGAGTTGATGACTATCGACCAAGAACTTTTTCGGAACTCTTGAAAAAAAAACTTGTCATTGCTCCTCGTGCACCAATTAATAATCCGATCACTTGAGTTCTTGTTTGGCTGTATGGAATGGCCTTGCCTACCAATGCCAAAAAAAAGAGTTCTTGTTATTTATGTTGTGATTTCAACACATAAGTGAGCGTAATGGGACTTCCTGTCTCGAGCCGACAGTCTAAATAAAGCACTACTATACTATAAGTACTTCTTAGGAAAAATCAGGTGTGTTGGTAGTCAAATGGTTAGCTAGTCTGGTAATCCAGGTAGCGTAGAAATCTGTTGGTTCGAATCTCACCCAATGCATGAATTTTTCCTCATTAATTTAAGTTTGTGACCACCTAATAATAAGACTCTGAGGTTAGGTGGTAGAAAATGCTTTGCTCATAAACCTCGCCTAATATTTACATTCCACGAAAGAGTGTAACAACCTTTTAGTGATATCGAAGATGGTTTGCTTACAACAGATCTGATGTGGTTCAAACAAAGAACGAACACGTCGGCTATTAAGACAAAGATTCCAAAATAGACCAGTTTTGTCTCGGCAGTTCATTCGCAGAATGGTCCAAAGATTTGAGCAGAGTGGATGTGTCCTGCCTAACCACTCCAGGGAGGGTAGACGCCGGACAGTTCGAACTGAAGGTCAGTCAGTCGCTGTTGCTGCAAGTACCTTGTTCGCTGACCAACAGTCTGTTCGAGAGAGGGCGATTGATGCCGGTCTCAGTAGTGCCTCCTTAAGGATAATTTAAAATTCTTCAAAACAAAACGGGTCCAGAAATAAGACCCAGGAGACCCCGTGAGAAGACTAGGGTTAGTCGCAGGAATGTAGGAAAACCCTTTTCCAGGCGAATAATATTCTCGCACGAATCCACTTTTATTAGACACTAGCGGGTTACGCCCTCCGCTTCGCCAGCACATCAAACACACACAGACCACACACACACACACACACAAAATGTCATTTAAGTTTTTAAAAAACGTGAATATTTTTTGTAGCCCATCTATTTTCTGTCCTTACCCGGCGTAGCTCAAGAATAGCTCATCAGAATTTCGCGATCGATAAATCATATCAAAGCAAAACTTTCTCGCTCTGAGTTGGTAGGTCGTCGCGACAAATTTTGAGAACAAATGTCATTTAGGTCGAAAAATGTGAATAGTTCCGATTTTCACATTATTCCCTGTACTTTTACAATAAACCAGCATGCAAAATTTCTGCTTTCTAGGTAGTCGGGAAGTGCCTCATAATTTCCGTGCGCTCAGATTCTTTAAATATCCCCCGGGGAAGAAATCTATGACGGTGAGGTCAGGGGAGCGCTGCTGCCATGCCCGAGGGTTCCAATCCAGTTGTTACCAAAGTTACGTTGCAGCCAAGCTACATTCAGACTAGAGTTGTGTGCTGGACAACCATCTTGCATAAAAATTGGTTTGATGTCCTGTTTGACGTCCATGAAGGACTCCAAGTCAGGAAGCAATTGCTCTTCTAATAGCTGAAGATAGCGCTCCCCATTTACCTTTCCTGTAGAGTTGGTAGAGGTATCGTTTTATTCACATGAATTGTTTTATTTTTTCAAGAGGATGAGATAGAGAAAAGGGTGTGTGGGTCGGTGTGTTCGCATCATTTTTATCACCTTTTCACAAAAAACCACTTTTTGTCAATACCACTAGGAAGTGAATTTTTCAAGGTAATGAAAAGTCACATCTTTATTGTAAGAGTGTTTGTGTGAGTGAGTGAGAGAGAGAGCTCTCTCTCTCTAGGAACATGAATTATTGCAAGTATAGTCTCTTTTATTTTAATTTTCAAGCTATTTTTATTTTCCTCGTTCAGAAATGACTGACAGTAATAAATTATTGAGCAGGGTTGGGATTACATATTCAAGCTGTCTTTCCCCATATGACACGGTGTATACGAGCGGCCGTCTGAACCTTTGTACTCGTAGTCCGTATGACTGGTCCGTTAGCTGGCGGTATTTTTCTTTAAAAAAACTTTTCTGCTAGGAGGACAAAGGCTGAAAGCTCTTTAGGAGTGAGACAGTTGATATTGATTCGGTTGAATAGTAGGTTCGTGATTTTTCTCTGCTGTGAATTCAAGGGGTCAATTGCATGTTGAGATGTCAATTATACCGGGTGACACCGTACCTGAGCAGCGAAAGGTTGAGAGAGAGAGAGAAAGAGAAGATTTCTCAACCACTTGTGATCTCTAGCTTGAGAAATTCTTCGAGGATTGTTCTGGGCCAACGTGCATGTTGAATTGTCCATCGATGGCTTGTCCATCGATGGCTTGTCCATCTATATCTTATAAAAGAAAGTTTTATGCCATCGGTTGTATGGAATATTACGACTGTATGTATAGGTACAGAATAACAATATAACCATCACAAGGAGCGAAACTTTTATTATATATTTTTTTAAACAACATTTGAAAACTACCTCCTAAAATAGTATGCTAGTAGTGGTCAACTCCCACATTATTCAAAGTATCCAGTGTCGGACGCGTGTTTAAGTTTCTTATCAACACTCCCCCTAAAATGAAAGACGCGACGCCACTCAATTTCCTGGGCTTTGAATTGTTCAGTCACCTCTGTCTTTGATGAGTCATCTTCTCCTTCTACAAACTTGTAAAGATTTTTAGACTTCAAGATGATGGACACCTGGAATTTCCAAGTCTGGAAGTTTTCCTGGCATTTCAATTGTTTCACCAAACTTCCACCAACTTGAATCCTTTCCATGGCAATTCTCCTTGTCTAAACTTCACAACCGTCTGTAGTAATCCGAGAAGAACTCAAACATTCATCAATTGATCACTCAGTGAGAACTTGTGTCTGCTGGGCCCTTAACCTGTTGCAGAATTTGGTGGAGTGGTGAATTGAACAACACGACTGATATTTATTGATAATCAGAAAGGAAAACTTTTATTATATTCATTCAAAAATATTTTACAGAACTTTCAGGAACACATTTTTTTTTTTTCAAAAAGTTTTTCCTTTCTGATTATCAATAAATATCAGTCGTGTCGTTCAATTCACCACTCCACCAAATTCTGCAACACTTTCACCTCTAAAAATGTCAGTTTCGAAAACACCATTAATTTAAGGAAAACTTATGTGGGGGCACGGTATGACTAAATTTTGTCCGGTTAAACATCCATATTATTTTGCTTTAAAAAATGTTAAATGTTATTTAAAAACGGTTAGAAAGGAAAAGTACACAAGAAAACAGCTAGGTCACTTACAGTAACTGCAGCTTCGTTGACTCCTCCGTGGCCACGGGTATTGGCGCTGTGGTGAATATCCTCAATTCGATGACACAAGGGGGTTGTTATTTGGTTATATGATAGGTTAAGGTATGATTGTCAGGTTATATGGTTGGTGAAGATTACAAATTAGTTAAGGTTAATTATTATAATTGATTGGCAAAGAAAGAATACTCAATTGAGTGGCAGAAAAGACACAACACGTTTAATGGAAACTAATTACTTTCTATTCGGTTGAATGGCAACTACAGACTTTGTATTTGGTTAAATGGCAACAAACGACTTTATATTTGGTTGAGAGGCAACAAACGACTTTGTATTTCAATGAATGGCAACAAACGACTGACTTTAGCTTTTGATGGAAAGATTTGTAAATCAGGTGATAAAAGAGGGGAAAATCGGTAAGTTCAAAAGCGATTTTCAAAGTGTGGCCCCACACTTAAATTAAATGTAATTAAGAATATTTTTTGATTTCATATGGTGTAAAGCAGTGGTTCTCAACCTTTTGTAGCATATTGCCCCCTCTGCAAAAATTATCCCTTTATCACCTATTCTGGGACTTTCAATAACAAGTTATTATTAAAACGTTCAGAAAAATCCTTATGTGAAGATTTAAGGTGCTGACAGTAGACTTGTTTCTCATTGAAAGTTATATCCTTAGATTTCTGAAAGGACTGGAAACTGGCTGAACTCACTACGCCCTAAGTTCTCCTTCCAAAGGTTAAGCCTTTTTAAAAAAATCTGATATCACTGATTTTGTTTTAATTAAATCAAGATTGTCTTCCTGTAGTTGCAAATTAATTACATTGAATTTTGCCGATAAATCTGTCATATAAGCAATGTCACTTTTCAATTCTTGCAAATTGTCCTTGAGAGTTACATCTTTATTCCTAAAAAATCTATCAAAAATATTCCAAAATCTGTTGAGCCAAGCACCTTTAGAAAGGCAGCAAACCTCGGTATGTAAGAATAACCGATCAAATTCTTCATCATTGTCCTTACAAAGTTGTCTAAAAAGTCTATCATTCAGAGCACTACTGCGAATTTGTTGATGCATATATTAGTACTTATTTTGACAGCTCGGCAGGTGTTAAACAAGGGGCGTTGGAATTTTCAAACCGGAGTTTTCTGAGAGTGATTTTGATTTGATTTGGTTTATTTTTATTTATAACAATTTTAAATTTACAAAAACAACATCTTCTAAGCTAATATAAAATAACTTATGAGGATATGGTAGATTAGAGATAAGAGAAAAAATGATAGATTACCTTCAATTAAATATGGGCCGAGAACGAGACTCACATCATCCCAGATGGCTCACCATACATTTAATTTCTCAACCACTTGATCTCTAGCTTGAGAAACTCTTCGAGGATTGTGCTGGGCCCACGTATATGTTTAATTGTCCATCGATGGCTTCCTTGTCCATGTCTAATAAAAGTGGATTCGTCCGAGAATATTATTCTTCTGTTAAAGGGTTTTCCTACATTTGGAGACTAACCCAATGACAAAATTCTAGTCTTCTCACGGGGTACCTGGGTGTAATTTCGAGACCCGTTTTGTTTTGAATGATCTTATTTTATCATCCTTGAGGATGCGCCATAAGGAGGAACTACTGAGACCGGCATCAATCGCCCTTTCTCGAACAGACTGTTGGTCAGCGAACAAGGTACTCGCAGCAACAGCGACTGACTGCCCTTCAGTTCGAATTATCCGGCTTCCTGGAGTGGTTAGGCAGGACACATCCACTCTGTTCAAAGCTTTGGACTATTCTTCGAATGAGCTGTCGAGACAAAACTGGTCTATCTGGAAATCTTTGTCTTAATATCCGACGTGTTCTTTCTTTTTTTCGAACCACGAACTGTCCAATGGCTTCCTTGTCCATGTCTAATAAAAGTGGATTCGTCTGGAAAAGGGTTTTCCTACATTTGGCGACTAACCCAATGACAAAATTCTAGTCTTCTCACGGGGTACCTGGGTGTAATTTCTGGACCCGTTTAGTTTTGAATGATCTTATTTTGTTGTCCTTGAGGATTCGCCATAAGGAGGTACTACTTAGACCGGCATCAATCGCCCTCTCTCGAACATACTGTTAGTCAGCGAACAAGGTACTTGCAGCACGACTGACTGCCCTTCAGTTCGAATTATCCTGCTTCCTGGAGTGGTTAGGCGGGACACATCCACTCTGCTCAAATCTTTGGACTATTCTTCGAATGAGCTGCCGACACAAATCTGGGAATCTTTGTCTTAATATCCGACGTGTTCTTTCTTTGTTTGAACCACATCTGTTGTAAATATTAAAGATGTTAATGTAATCTCTTGAGGTGTAAACCGTCTTTGATACGGCTAAAAGGTTGTGCAAATAACACGAATTTTAATTACACTTTTTGAAAATAGTTCTTTCTTATAGTAGTCTAATTAGTTCTGTTAACATGATTAAGCTAAGTGCCATACACACCCCCATACAATACACACAAATTAAGTGTGTTGTTGCCTGTGTTGTTCGTGCTTTTGATCCCAACACCACACACACATACAATTTGTAAAATAATATCACTTCTTTGGAATTAGGTTTTTCTCATTTTTACAGTCCCTTTTTAATAAGAAGTAAAAATCAGTGGCTACTTGGCGGCGTAATTGATAAGGCTGATCAGTGAGCTGTCTAAACGTATCATTGAAATAACTAGAATATATTAGTACATATTTTGACAGCTTGTCAGGTGTTAAACAGGGGACGTTGGAATTTTCAAACCGGAGTTTTCTGAGAGAGAGAGAAAAAAAAATGATAGATTACCTTCCATGAAATATGGACCGAGACTCACATCATCCCAGATGGCGCACCATACATTTAATTTCTCAACTACTTGATCTCTAGCTTGAGAGATTCTTCGAGGCTTGTGCTGGGCCCCCGTGTATGTTGAATTGTCAATCGATGGCTTCCTTGTCCATGTCTAATAAAAGTGGATTCGTCCGAGAATAGTATTCGTCTGGAAAAGGGTTTTCCTACATTTGGCGACTAACCCAATGACAAAATTCTAGTCTTCTCACGGGGTACCTGGGTGTAATTTCTGGACCCGTTTAGTTTTGAATGATCTTATTTTGTTGTCCTTGAGGATTCGCCATAAGGAGGTACTACTTAGACCGGCATCAATCGCCCTCTCTCGAACAGACTGTTGGTCAGCGACCAAGGTACTTGCAGCAACAGCGACTGACTGACCTTCAGTTCGAACTGTCCGGCGTCTACCCTTCCTGGAGTGGTTCGGCAGGACACATCCACTCTGCTCAAATCTTTGGATCATTCTTCGAATGAACTGCCGAGACAAAACTGGTCTATCTGGGAATCTTTGTCTTGATATCCGACGTATTCTTTCTTTTTAAACCACTTCTGTTGTAAATATTAATTGTTAATCTCTCGTTAATCATTAAAGATGTTAATCTCTCGAGGTGTAAACCGTCTTTGATATGGCTAAAAGGTTGTGCAAATAACACGAATTTCTCTTACAATTTTTTAAAATAGTTTTTTCTTGTCTAATTAGTTCTGTTAACATGATTAAGCTAAGTGCCAAACACACACCCCCATACAATACACACAAATTAAGTGTGTTTTTGTCTGTGATGTTCGTGCTTCTGATACCAACACCCAATACACACATACAATTTGTAAAATTATATCACTTTTTTATAATTAGGTTTTGCTCACTTTTACAGTACTTTTTTTAATAAGAAGTAAAAATCAGTGGCTACCTGGCGGCGTAATTGATAAGGCTGATCAGTGAGCTGTCTAAACGTATCATTGAAAAAATTAGAATATATCAGTACATATTTTGAAATATCGTCTGGTGTTTAACAGGGGACGTTGGAATTTTCAAACCGGAGTTTTCTGGGAGAGAGAGAGAGAAAAAATGATAGATTACCTTCAATTTAATATGGGCCGAGACTCACATCATCCTGGATGGTGTGACATTTAAATTCTCAACCACTTGATCTCTAGCTTGAGAAATTCTTTGAGGACTGTTGTGGGCCCATGTGTATGTTAAATTGTCCATCGATGGCTTCCTTGTCCATGTCTAATAAAAGTGGATTCGTCTGTTAAAGGGTTTTCCTACATTTGGCGACTAACCCAATGACAAAGTTCTAGTCTTCTCACGGGGTACCTGGGTGTAATTTCTAGACCCGTTTTGTTTTGAATGATCTTATTTTGTTGTCCTTGAGGATTCGCCATAAGGAGGTACTACTTAGACCGGCATCAATCGCCCTTTCTCGAACAGACTGTTGGTCAGCGAACAAAGTACTTGCAGCAACAGGGACTGACTGCCCTTCAGTTCGAATTGTCATCCCGCCTATGTCTGTAAGAACCCGCCTATGTCATAGAAACACATGAACTTACTGTAAGAACACGCCTATGTCATAGAAACACATGAACTTACTGTAAGAACACTCCTATGCTACACTAGGAAAAATATACATTTCACTAATGGAAGGATATGAAGAACGTCCATCACGACCAAAGCCGCTACTGGTAACCGCTTTAAATCAATCCAATAGAAAATATTCTTTTAGTTTATTGTTTTACACATCTATTGCAGGTTGTATACTTGGTCCATACCACTGACATGTAGTAATGTTTCAAGCATACAGGCTGCATTCCCGCGTTGAATTCCTATTAAAATTCTCTGGAATGTTATAGAACCACATGAACTTACTGTAAGAACACTCCTATGTCATAGAACCACATGACGATCACTTTCAGTCTCATGACATTCCGGATGAAGATTTGTCGCTTGAATTTGCATTCGCTCTGCATGTACTTCTCTTCCCTGGGGTTGAGGGTGCGAATACAGGCGCGGATCTGAAGTTCAGAGCAGAAAAAAATCCTTCATTTTTCATTTTGAGATAAGATAAAGAGTAAATTTTATTTGATATTTTCGCCACGAGAGTACTACAATGGTCAGAACAAAAAAAAAACCTCTGTTTACTTTACATGATAAGTTTACAATTTTATACAGGGTGTCCCACGACTAGATGCAAATATTTTAAGGGTAATTTCAGCGCCCCATGGACTATCATATAAGGTGAAGTTACAGTGGGGCATCTTGATTCTCTAAAAAGTTAAAGCCAAATCCCTGTTTTTTTCACAGGTCAAGGTCACTTGGATTTTGATGCACGTTTTTTAAGAAATCATGGTGAGTTGGTAAGTTTTGACTTAATGTACCCATGGATAGTCACGTATATTTCAATGTATCATGCATATCATAAAAAAAGAGAGAAATATTCAACGTTTTTTAAAAAATTGATTTTTCCCATACCTACTTGAATTGTGAGTACTTTTACGATAACAAGTTACGCAAACTTGTTTAATCACTTGTTTAAAAAATTCCTTAATCTGTTAAGTTTTTTTTGTAATAATGTGAAAGCTCAGTCATACGAATTGAAAAATCATAGAACGCAAGACACAAAAAGCTCGAAAAATACTCCTGAATCATGACGAAAATTTCAAATTTAGCTAAATTTTAACAGATTTTGCCCGTATACACTGGCCTGGGACATTTTACACAAGAAAATTGATCATTCACAAAAGCTGGCTAGAGTTCTAATCTTGAACCAATATTCATATCTATTCTGATATGCTTGCCTAGTTCTGTGAGTACGCACGAACGTAATACACCAATTATTGGTTCTAATCTTGAACTAATATTCATATCTGATATGCTTGCCTAGTCCTGTGAGTACGTACGAACGTAATATACCTCTTGATTCTAATCATGAACTATTTTTGTTTTGTTTTGAGGACCTGACATATTCAATGTTGTTCATCACACTTCTTCCTTGACAAGAACTGGACAACAACAGGTTCAGAATTTTTGTTGTTTCTTGTAGGAATCCGATGAACTCATAGATATAGAAGCTAGATATCTAACTCTGGTCAGTTTATGTGTTGAGAGCTAAGGCAGGCCTTCAACTTGGCGGCCATTTTTCGTGAAGAATTTTTCACGTGAAATTTCGAAATTAACATGGGTTCTTTTGGAAGATTTACCTATTTTAAATTTATTCTATCTCTGAAGCTAAAAAGTCTTTTTTTTAGTTGATTGTTTTTGTATTTTATTCTAAAGAATATGGTTGTTTCATTTTTGCATTCAAGCCGATTCGTCAAAGACTTAGGAATTCATTTCTTTTCGTCAGTATTTTGCATCCCAATCTTGATAGGCATAAACAGGAAATAACTAAATTAGATGTCTAACCGAAAAGAGGTTGTAGGATCGCTATAGGACTACAAAAAGTTCCACTAAACTTATAATTTATCTCGAAGAATTACGGAGATAACCGCCATTTTGTTGTTTTTTAGACCAAAATGACCCTCTCTCTCAAGTTTGGTCAGAACTCCTAAATTATGATAGACACAATAAAATTGAAAATATCTCCAATTAGCCAACAAAATATCCAAACTCGTGGTGTTAATTGTGTTGCAATAATGATTTGTTGATTACACATTAGAAGAAGTGGAAGTTCGAAAAACCACTCAATTGCAAAACGGGGTCCCACTGCTACACCCAGTAACATTGTAAATAATTATCCTAGACGGCGACAAACTTACCAAAAACTTACAAATTTTGTTTTGTCTTCATATATTAAATTTCAAGTATCTATCTTGAATAGTCACGATAATATTGCTACTACATGTGTGTAGGTGCAGAGAGAAAGTATGTATTTTAATTATACAGGGTGAGCATAAAGTCTCACCCCACCCCCGTATCTCGAGAATGGCTGAAAATACAAGAAAACGCAAAAACCCGTATTCCTTAATTTTTAGGAGGATTAATTTTCAGCCAAAAAAAATTTGCCTACACGGCCCCAGTCAGGCTGGACATGGACCAATTTTAAAATCTTAAATAGAATGGTATGTCTTGTGGCATATCGTTTTAAAGGTCTCATAGAGAGAAGTTCATTACAACAAATTTCAGTGAGCTAGAATTTACCGTTCTTGAGATACAGGGTCGGACGTCCTGCGTAATATCCATATATTTTGACCTATAACTCGTTGACCGTAAATTCCAGAAAAATGAAATTTGTTGATAATAACTCCTCATCGCAAGAACTTTCGAACAAGTTAAAACTGGATTTGTTTTTTCGTTAAATTTTTTCGGACTTTTCGTCCGGGTGGCTGACGAAACCGACCAGAAACTAATATCAACAGAGTATGTCGAGTTATAATTTTTTCGAAAGTGCTTGTCATAAGGAGTTATTATCAAAAAAAATCATTTTTCTATAATTTACGGTTAACGAGTTATAGGTCAAAATATATGGATATTACGCAGGGCGTCCGACCCTGTATCTCAAGAACGGTAAGTTGTAGCTCACTGAAATTTATTGTAATGAACTTCTCTCTATGAGACCTTTAAAACAATATGCCACAAGACGTACCATTCTATTTAAGATTTTAAAGTTGGTCCATGCCCATTGCCCAGCCTGACTGGGGCCGTGTAGGCAAATTTTTTTTGGCTGAAAATTAATCCCCCTAAAAATTAAGGAATACCGGTTTTTGCGTTTTCTTGTATTTTCAGCTATTCTCGAGATACGGGGGGTGGGGTGAGACTTTATGCTCACCCTGTATATACGGCCGTGTGACGAATACGTCACTTGACTGCAAAGTCCGGCTTTCTGGACATTTTTTTTTAAACTAGATTTTTACAATATTTCAAGGTGGAAAGTGGAACATTTTCATCAACATTTTTTTTTTTTTTTTTTAATTTTTTTTTTTTTTAAATTTTTTTGGTTAATGGAATAAGTGGTACCATGGATATGGCATAATCGTGACGTCCGAGTTTGAAAAATGAATTTTATCGTGACTATTCAAGATGGAAACTTGAAATTTAACATTAGAACACAAAACATTATTTGTAAGTTTTTGGTAAGTTTATCGCTGTCTAAGATAATTATTTACAATGTAACAGGGTGTAGCAGTGGGACCCCGTTTTGCGATTGAGCGGTTCTTCAAACTTCGAACTCTTCTAAAGTGTAATCAACAAATCATTATTGAAACACAATTAACTTCACGAGTTTTGATATTTTGTTGGCTAGTTGGAGATATTTTCAATTTTATTTTGTCTATCATAATTTAGTAGTTCTGACCAAACTTGTGAGAGAGGGTCATTTTGGTCTAAAAAACAACAAAATGGCGGTTTTCTTGATTAATTTTTTTTTAATTTTAATTTTTTTTTATACATATAATGTGCATCAATTAAGAAATTGTTAACACAGTACAAGGGAGTTAATAAATACAATAAATACATTATTACATAGAACAAAAGAATAATAAAAGTTGTACGAAAAGGGTGTTGTCGTCCGCAAAAATCATCTCATTTGCCTCTTGTGGCAGGTTAACTGGGAGGTCATTTATATAGATCATGTCTCCGTAATGCTTCGAGACAAATTATAAGTTTAATGGAACTTTTTGGAGTCCTATACCTGTCCTACAACCTCTTTTCATTTAGAGATCTAATTTAGTTATTTTCTGTTTATGCCTATCAAGATTTGCATGTAAAATACTTACGAAAAGAAATTAATTCCTAAGTCTTTGACGAATAGGCTTGTGCACCCGAATGCAAAAAATTAAATAACCATATTCTACATTCTACAACAACAAAAAAAGACTTCCTAACTTCAGAGATAGAATTAAATTAAAATTGGTAAATCTTCCATAAGAACCCATGTTAATTTCGAAATTTCACGTGAAAAATTCTTCACGAAAAGTGGCCGCCAATTTGAAGGCCTACCTCAGCCTTGGACCGGGAGTTAAGATATCTAGTTTCTATATCTATGGATGAACTACATCTATTTCGCCATCCTTTATTTCAATATTAATCTCAGTGCCTATATTTTTGACTATTTTTTTTTAAAAAATTCATGCTTTGTGAAGGGAATTCCTTTTATTTCTATTTCTACTGTATTGTTCATTTTCGTTATCCAATGTTACTTGACGTTTCTTCAATTCCTTCATTTCTTCCATCTTTCCAGATGTGAAATTCAGACTTTTTTCAAATTCTTGTAACTGTATTTTGATCTCTTTCTTAAATTCATTAATCACTTTTCCAAATTTCCCTTCCAATCTTCCAAATCTAATGATTCTATAACAGTTTACTTTTTATCATCAACGGTTTGGTTTGTTTTCTTCTTGCTTAGTCAAAATTTCAGGGAGCTAAGTTAGTTCGGAGAGATGCTTGCCTAGTCCTGTGAGTACGTACGAAACAGTTGGTATTTTCCTTTTCTATTTTCTGTTTGTGTCGGTCTCACGCCATATGATTGGATACCATTTTCATACAATTATTCAATCAATGACAATTACCACTCTAATACATTTTATATGCATTGTGCATTGCATAATTGTGAAATTGTAAGGCGTTTATAAGATTTAAATAAAATTATCATAGTGGAGCCATTATTTTTCCAAGTTCAAGTTTATTGTCTTTCAATTTTTACAAATTGTTAATGCAAAGACCAGTACTGAGTACAAAAATTCACAGTTAAAATACATACAACAAAAAGAAAAAAAAAAAAAAGGGGGGGGGGGGCAAAATATTATTGCTCAGAGGTTTTGTAACATCTAGATCCCATCTGTCGAGAATCTCTCGAGTTCTATTGTAACTTTAAAATAGTAAGTTCAGAGTTTAGTTTGAATAGTTGTGATATTTTGTAACCTGGAGGTCGGTGGTTCAATGCCGCGGTTTCAGCATAGATTTTGTAAAACGAGTTTGAATAGTTGTAATATTTTAATTTAATTGAATTCCATTTATTGTGACATATTAAACATCAAACACAATTTACAGTCAACATTATACAATAATTAATATACATATCTATCTTTAAAATATCACAAAAGGGATACCATGATGTACACTTTTTAGAAAGAAAATGTTATATCGTAATAATTTGAAGATAGAAAACACTTGGCTTTTTTTGTTTTACTTAATTGTTTATTTCCAGATGGCCATTTCGCCAGTTACGAAATCGTCAGTGGACTTTAGACTAAATTTAAAACTAATCTTAGAGGTAACTTACTAGCTCATTAGAAGTAAAAACAAAGGGACAATGGAGGAAATTATCCTGTACAATGTATACACTGTATTGATGAATTCCCCCGGTATATGGTCGACATTTCATAGCTATTTTGTGACTTACAACAAATGAAGCTGTAGTCTCAGCTTGCGATTGAATAACAGGTTTTATAAACATGTTTCGCTGGCTTGTCAGTTTTGCTTTGAGTTCGTCCAATTTCTTCTTCCTCATCTCACTGTTTGCTGGGAAATCCGTTTCAAATTTTGCATGATAAGCTTCATAATGAAGTTCTAAATTGCCTTTCATAGGAATAGCCATGGATATGTTGCATATCAGACAACAAAACTTTTGTTTGTTAATAAAAGAAAAAAAAATCAAGTTCCCACTCCTCATGAAAATGATAAGTTTTAGACTTCTTCTGTGGACCACTCATTTTTTACTTACTTGAAACTTCTCTAAAATCAAATTTAAAAAAAATAAAAGCTAAATGACTTACGACGGAACTTTACTACTGTGAAAGCAAACCAAAGACGGCCACTAATTTATTGATAGTTTTACAACTTTTTTTTTTAAGAAAAAGGATTGCATTCTTATAACACAAATTCGACATCCACAAAAAATAGCTAGCAATAGAACAAGAAGCACATATTATTGCAAGACTGCAACGCACGTTACTATGATAACAATGACCTTGAACTCTCATCTGACCAAGTACCTACCTCCCCTTCAAACAGTGAACTATTTCAGTTTCCCCTGATTTCTATTTTCTCCTTTTAATTCACAATTATTTTGTACTTTATATTGCTACAAAAAAGTCAAATCTGTCTTTTTTTATACATTTCGACTTTTAAGGCGTCATATCACCTCGCTGGATATGATCAACCCAAAATCACTCCGCGATCGACCGGTTGGGCAGCCCTGCTGTACAGTTTGCCGATTTAACAAATCCTTTTTTATTATATTGGATTAGTTTTAAATTCATTCTTTAGTTCACTGACCATGCCGTTACTGGCGAAATGGTCATCGGAAAATAACTAATTATAAAGTAAAACAAAAATCAAATTTTCTATCAATTTATTACGATGTTTATTTGTTTTACCAAGAGTTGTGTATAGTTATAAATTTTTCCTGAGAATTTATATATTTCAGAGAGAAACAATTAAATTTATTTATTTAACGAACTGCCCTATAAAGAGTTGCCACATCTGACACAGCATACATAGATATGCGGTTTGTTCTTTTTTAGTTCTTTGCTAAGTAGTATAATTCTTTTCTTTTTTTCACGAGTATAAGTGCTTGTTGATAATATTCAGGGTGTCTTTCATAATCACTTGGGTCAGGTCAGTCAATTTTTTTTTATTGATGTTATGATTGGCAAAGAACTTCATAAGGAATGGGGAAGCTGTTCCACGTACGCCAAATAATAATAATAATATCGCCTTATTTATACTGCCCGATTAGGACTATTAAGTCCCATTATTCCAGCAGTAAGCCCAAGACATATTATTATGTGGTAAAAATCCCAAATGGGAGGATAACTTGTCATGTCCCGGCTGGGTTTCGAACCCACGACCTCTGGTATCTCTGGATTCACAGAGTGTCGCCTTTACCACTGAGCTACCGGGACAGACTCTAAATACACTCACCGGATTCCACACCACGTCCATCTCCAGCAGGATCTGCGGGTGGTTCCCCTTGGCGCGGGCTCTCAGCTTCTTGTCCTTGAGGGCGTACCAGCGCTTCTCCCCCGGGCGCATGCGCAGAAGCGGGATGGCCACCTTGCCCAGGAACTCGACCTTGTGGTCTCGGTCCTCGTCGTACACCGTGACCTCCAGCGCGGAGTTGATGTCCTTCACGTTGCTGTCGGACAGATGGACAAGTGGTTCAGAGCAGTGGTTGCTGAGCCGGAGGTTGTGGGTTCGAATCCCGGCCGGAGCGGAAATTTTTAACCGAGATTTTCCGTTTCCGGAATGGCATGTAATGTAATAATGTATATATATTTTAGTTTTTCTTTACAATTTTTGTGGCTCTCTCCCTAAGGAATTCTTCTAATGAGAGACCTTACAATGACTTTTACAATAGAGAAACTTAAAAATACAATTTCATATAAATAGGATTGAAAAGTAAGGGGATATATGTAAAGGTAAAGTGCCCTGAAGTAATCCGAAAGCGGTTCCTGGGCACAACTAACTCTTTTTTTTTTTAAAAAAAAAAAAAGGGGTCAACACACTAGTCTGGTGATCCAGGTAGCGTAGGGATCCGTTGGTTCGGATCCCACTCGGTGCATGAATTTTTTGACTCTATTCCTAATATAGATTTTCTCCTGCTTGTGCATGAAAGTTGGTCGCTAACTCTCAGGGTAGTGGAGGGTAGCATTGAGAGAGGCGAATTTGCATAGCTGGAATTATATATTTGACAGAGTTGGGAGAGCGGATACTGAGTGTGACAGAAGAGAAGGGAGCCAAAGCATACCTAATGCAAAGGATAAGTCTAGCTGTTCAGGTTGGAAATGCGGCGAGTGTGTTGGGAACGATAAGAAGGACACTGTATATGAGAGAGGTGTTTTTTTCTCAACTATATGGTCATATAACGACGGGGGCGTTACCCTCCATTCGCAGGAAACTCAAAAACGTGCTTCCCACATTAACCTCGCCCAGCAGCCTGCTAGGTTGGGCCTGAATGCGAGCATCACGAAGTCTTTACCTTGCTAGACGTTGCTTAACTTCGGCGATCCTATGAGCCATCGGCGCTGGCTCAAGAGGTGTAAATCTAGAAATCTATATTTCAATGAATGAATAAATAATAAAAATTTAGCGCGACATTAATAGTCAAAATCGATAGCTTAAGTCATTGCTTAGAATCGGTTTTCTACGTCTAAAACAGTACGCAATCAAAGACTTAGCGCCACAGAGGTAATATAAAAAAGATCTTTTAGGGCGGAATTAATAGACGTTTTTGTAATAACTCTGTGGCGCTAAGTCACGGATTGCGTACTGTGTAAGATAGGGAAAACCGACACTTACTATCGACTTAATTTATTGATGTTGTCTATTAATTTCGCCCGCAATGTTTTCTTCGAGAGAGGTGAAATGAAAACTCACAAGGTGAAGATCTTGTTCCACACGGGACTGAGCGTCTTGTACTCGGTCTGGGTCTGCAGGCGCGCGTTCACCAGCTCCAGCACGCAGAAGGGATCGGACTTGCCGCCAAGATCGGCCGCGGCGAGGCCCTGGGCCCTGTAGACCTTCACGGTCAGGTGGCCCACGTCCCGGAGGCGGTGGAAGGCGCGGTGGAGGGACTGGAAGGGGAAACAGGGATAATAATAATAATGTTTTTTTATTGTATTTTTCTACCTTACGGTGTTTACAATGAATGTTCTACTTACTTACTAGATTACAATAAGACTATACGTATTATGTAAAAATTAAAAATGAAAATTTTAAATGTTAAAAATGAAATTGAAATTTGATATTCAAAAAATTGAAATTAAAAATATGTGTAAAAAAAAAAAAAAAAAAAAAAAATAGTTTTAAACAAATAATGATGACGACAGCTACGCTCTTACCAATTTTAGAGAGAGAGAGAGACAGAGAGAGAGAGAGAGAAAGAGGGATAATAATAATAATAATATCGCCTTATTTATACTGCCCGATTAAGACTATTAAAGTCCCATTATTCCAGCAGTAAGCCCAAGACATATTATTATGTGGTAAAAATACCAAATGGGGGGAATACTTGTCATGTCCTGGCTGGGTTTCGAACCCGCGACTTCTGGAATCTCTGGATTCACAGAGTGCCAGTGCCGCCTTTACCATTGAGCTACCGGGACCTACATTTTCTGAAGGGATGCTGCTTCAGAAAATGACTTGTAACCTGGAGGTCGGTGGTTCGGTGCAAATTATTTTCGCTGGTTTGGATGATATGTTTGCCATTGCTTTCCTTTTTTAATGAACAATAAGCTTCTGTCTGCTGAGAACTTCCGTTTAGTCTGTTCATGGTTAAGTTGATTTAGTTTTTTGAGTGAACTAACGTCCTAAACAGCACGTTAAATCAAATAGAATTCCAGGCGATAGGAACGGTATTCAGCCGTAAAAATTAACAAAACCCTAAAAAGAGGTTTGTATCGGATAGAAACTACTCATATCTGAATTGAATTGAAAGCGAAAGCTACCATCTTTGTGCTATTCACAACTATGTAAATCCCTAAATTTTAGTGTTACTTGGGAATTGAAACACCAACCTCCAGATTACAAGTTAGCCACCTTATCAATCAAAATACTCTTTATTTATTTTAATTTTACATAATACATTAAATATTGTGAGTTTATGAGGTACTATTACCCTATTTGTTATGGGTTGTGTTGTACCTCATTTATAAAATACAATAGAAATTTAAGAGGTAAAAAAAATATATATACATTCTTTACTTGAACTACACAAGCTCCATTCTCAGAAATGAATTGTAAAAATATCTACATATTATGTATAATAGTCATATTTATACATAGGTATTTGTAAATAAAATGATAGTAATAATACATTAATTTTATGAATCTATATTTACTTCGGTAATACTAAATTTTATGATGAAGATAAATGTGTATATTATTCCTGTTTTGTATTTAAAATATGTATTTATAAACAATTGTATGCTACTATTAGGTCTAAATTAGAACAGTTTAAATTGTATGAACAAACTCAGAAATGAGAATTTCACCACAGTATTTTTTTTTTTTAATTAAAAATTTTGGCATTGGTTATTCTCCTTATCATGGGAATTGGCCATACAGCCAATTTCGCCACGGTAAAGAAAGCTTGACAAAGCGCTCACATATCTCTCCTGGATCATGCGCACGTCGGCCGGACTCTCGGCGTGCGAGGTCAAGTCCGTGATGGTCTCCGAGGCTGTGGTGCCGCTGATGGTCAGGAGGAGGCTGATGACCCCGCCCCCATCCTCCAGGCTCTTCTTTATCTTGTGCGTGGTCTCGCGCTCCAGGCGGCTCAGGTCGATGGTGCACCTGATGAATTAAATTAAATTAAATAATTGGAAGAGAATGCCGTTGGCATTAGCACCGCCCTTGATCAAGTTTTGTTTTCTTAATTTTAATATCTATGTATGTATATATTCTATGTCATTATTTTGTAAATAAAACTTGATCCAACTTGTTTAATAATAAGGATGTTTTACGGCATGAACGACAATCTTATCGTCCTGTTAAAGCACCGTAAAATGAGAGAAAAAAAGGATATTTAATTTTTTATGGTTGTTTTTTTTTTAACACAGGCGTTGTTTTGTAATTATTAAAAAAATTGTCTTTGACTGTATTAATTGGTTATTTTAACAAGAAATTTTAAAGAAATTGGTATTCAATCTTGCAACAACATTGCCGAACAGATGAACCTTGGATATTTACTTTTCTGTTGAAAATATCATCTTGTTTTCAGGACTTAAATTTGGCAACAACTACCTGGATTACCAGACGAGCGCGTTAACCACTTGACTACCAGTGCACGGATGCTCGAGTCTTCGTTAAAAAAATTACTGAGCCATCCATCCAGATGTCAATATTACCTACATTGGCGTTAGCGTAATGGGACTCCCTGTCTCTAGCTGGAAAAATAAAGCACTACTATACTATATACCTATATCACGGTGGTTCAGGTACCACTGTGATATAGGTATCAAGACTCAGTGGTAGAATTGGTAGATAGGTCTGACCCAGTAAGACTCTTAGACATTTCAATTCCCGACAATCTCTAGTTAGAAAATCACAAAATTAACTTAAAAAAATCTACGTAGGTAATCGGAATATTTTTTAGTCTCTAAAAATATACGTATGCCCAACCCGTCGTTAAAACTTATAATCAGTAGTTCTGATCAGTTGTCACAACCATTTCACCACAATTATTATATATCTTAACCAAGAAAATTTACCTCCCCATGAAGTCGTCCTTGGACCGATCCTTGTCCCACACTGTGAGCTCCAGCTCCTGGGACTGGTCATCGTACATGTGGAGATCAAACTGCTCCAGCCAGCTCGGGTTCAGAGTTTTCGGGATCACCTTGCTCTTGTACTTCTCCTGGCCTAACCTGAAGCGAAGAGAAACGAACGAGCTCACGATCAGCTTACCATAGGGAAGATTCAGAGCCCTCTTTTCATCGGCGAGAGGACCGATGCGTAGAGCCAATGTTCATATGTTTTTTTTTTTTTTTTTTTTTTTTAGACCTATGTCAGGGACAAACAGGAAATTTCCCATTATTTTCAAAATCAGGCAAGACGCAAGGCAAACAATAAAAAATCAGGACATTTCCTGCCAGATCAGGACGTCTGGTAACCCTACATACACAGCACGAGGCAAGAGTCACTGGTAGATAGTTCTGACTCAGTAAGACTCCTAGACATTTCAATTTCGGATAATCTCTAGTTAGGAAATCACAAAATTAACATGAAAAAATCTACGTTATCGGAATATTTTTTTTAGTATCTAAAAATAGGTATATGTAATGCGTATGCCCCACCCGTCGTTAAAACTTATAATCAGTAGATCTGATCAGTTGTCACAACCATTTCACCACAAGCTTGTTAATCATTATACATAATATATCTTACCGAAATTTCACGTAGGGGTCGCTGAAGCCATCGTCATCCATGGGCAGCAGATTCTTGCCTTGAATCAGGACAATGGTCACCACAGAGCTCCAGATTTGATTCTTGAGTCTTCTGGTCAGCTCTAGAGTTTTGTTGTTCCGTTGAAAGTACTGAAAACGGCACAGGAGTAATCGGAAATGGGTAAAATATAAAAAAATGACAAATATTTTATTGTGAAATTAGCAAGATCCTCTTTGTAAGAGTAATCGAAAATGAGTGAAATGTAAAAATATGATTTATAACATATTGTGAAATTAGTAAGATCCTCTTTGTAACAAATTGATAGTTTCTTTTTAAATACACCGTAAGAATAAGATTATATTTTATTGTAAATAAATCCTATGACTTATAATAGTAAAATAAGATAATAGAGGCAGGTTGGCTGGCGCTACTTGACGAGCGCTCGCCTTGCGGCGAGCTTGATATATCAATTACATAAAAAAAATACAATTAATTACATACATAAGTACTGATTTGAAAATTCTTGTTCAATCAAAAAGGGACTTGTCACAGACAATAACCCCGCCCTCAAGGTAGGACATTTAGTTTTGCTGTTGTTTCATTGTTCAATCTATTTATTTTTCTTTATAATTTCATTGTATTGTACTGTATATGTATATTTTACTTTGTCTTACCTAATAAAGCATATAATAATAAGCATTTAGAAAATTAGTAAGAGTTTAAGTTTGACATAACCTTTGTGGTTCACACCGACCTCAGTAGCTTGATCGATAAGGCAGCGGACTTGTAACCTGCAGGTCGTTGGTTCAAGTCCCGGGTTCAAATTTAGTAAAGCGAGAGTCAACACAAAAATATAATAATAATAATAATATGCTCCAATGTCACCCAATTTGGGCAAGGGCGTTTATTTGCAGTAATCCACAAAATGTATGGATATTATAATGAGTCAGCTCATGAAAAATACAGTTAAATCACAAAATACACTCAAAACACTCAAAAACACAAATATGATACCCTTTAAATCTTACTTCCATGACGTTGAGTGAGTTCAAACTCCTACTCAACAGCGTGGTGGTTGCTCCAAGTGAAGATGAGAAGGGCGTGGCGGAACGACCAGATAGGGGCACTGCATCCGGACACCCGGGAACACTGCTCAATACCTCCGCAGTAGAAGCAGGGGCAATGCCCTTGAGCTCTTCCGTTCCACATGAGTTGGATTTGTTTGCAAATTCGGCAGACATCTCCGGTGAGCCTTTATTTGGTGGACCTGTGGCCATTTCCGCATCACGCAAAGGCGTGGGTGAACTTGTAGATTGGACCGTAGCAGCCGTCGCCACGGCTGTCTTCCCAGCTGCGGTCACGTCTGTAGTTTTGACCAAGTTTATGCATTTTGTGCCAGGCCACGTTGAAGACAGCAAAGCAGGCCCCACCTCGTCTTCCATTCTAAAGGCCGAGGGCTCCTCTAATGTCGGGTGCAATGAACTCAACAATCGATGTCAGGGATGCCACTCATGTTTTATTAAGATGTATTTGACTTGCTCGATGAATCATTTCGTCGTTGCAAGTAGAGTTGCCGCGATTAGTTCAAATCTCGATAATCGATTATCGATTAATCGGACTCGTTGGTAATCGATTAATCGATTAATCGACACTCAAATAATCGATTAATCGATTATTTGACGATTATCTGAAATTAACCAAAAATTGACTTTGACTAATTTTTACTTTTTTTTTGTCGCGACGACATATTATTTTTATTTCATACTATCATTTCTCATATCTTTCCCTTTAATTAGATACTAATTGAGCCAATTTTGACCTCTACTGGATCTATAGTGCCCACTCTGAAAAAAAAAAAAAAAAAAATACCAATTTTTTCACCTAACTAGATTTTATTAATATTTTTTCTTTTTATATATAGTTTGTCAGGACGGCATATATTTTATCAATTTAATTTATTAGATTTATTGTTCTTTTGTTCTTTGATTAGGTATGTTAGAAGGAAAATGATCAAAATGACAAATATGACAATATTGACAATGACAGAATTGAGAATGACACTTTTAGTTTTTAAAATTTTAATGTTAGGTTATTTAAAAAATGCCGTGATTTCCGCCTTTTATAACCAGTAACCAGTGTTGCCAGAAAAAATTAAAAAAAATCCCCCAATTTTTACTTTTTTTTCCCCCAATCCCAAGGTGCTTGCTAGATCTAGATAACTATAAGTACTATATTAACTAGATAGTAGATAGTCCAAAATAATCGATTAATCGACATGAAAATAATCGATTAATCGATTATCTGACTAGTCACTAATCGTTAATCGATTATCAAATAATCGATTATTAATAATCGATTAATCGATTAGTTCGATTAATCGCGGCAACTCTAGTTGCAAGGTTCATGTCTGGCGTCCCTTTTGGAATTGAGAAAAAGGATCTTATCGTACTTGTACACTCCATGAGTAACAATATGCAAAAGTTCTGAGTCATCACGGAGGTAATGCAATCAGTCTCTGAATTTGTTTACATTTATCCATTAGGAAGTAATTGACATGCACCACTATAATCTAATAAAAGATAGATAGATTAGATTAGGAAGTAAACAGAATATTCTATTCTTGAACCTCGTTCGTCAGAAGGTTTTGATGAAATCGGTATATTTTTGTTGTTTAGGTTGCGATGTTTGCGCTGAAAGTAAGTGTTATGTTTCCTACTATAAGAAACTACAACTGTTTTGTCAGAGTTACAAAGCATTCCATTATCAGAACACCATTTACTCATAGAGTTGATGTCTGAATGTGAGATAATAATTATAATTATTCTCTTTAGCGTAAAGTAACCAGCCAGGCGAGTTTAATGCTCAAAGCATTTTCTACCACCGAACCCTCTAATGTATGTACTATTGTACCTTTAAACTGCTCAAACATGGCTTATCCAGTCATTGTTCTGAGTACGAGTATGTGGTCAAATTGTTAATTCGAGTAGCCCATTTTTTGGGTTTGATCTCGACAAAGCCCCACGATCATTTAGCAGCTCTGACATCTCAACCACTAATGTGCTTGTGGTTATAATCCGTGCTCAGGTTACAAACATTGACTTATTCTGCGTTCACTTTGCAGCCGCTGATTTGACGATATCCAAAAGTGAACAAACAAAATTTCTAAAATTGGAAAAAAAATTGTGTTCGAACGATTTTAAAAAGAAAAATATTTAGGTGTTAACTGTGTGAATCACAAAGTATTACATCGTGAAAATAACCTGAAGTTGAACAATCGGTAGCGAATGACGAAGTTCTAAACCTAAATCAGAGGAAAGTGCACTTGGTTCATGAAGTACTTTTGATTATCTTACATGTATTTTTGTATTATAAATTGATTCGTATGTGTATCTTTAAAACGTTATAACTGGAGAACCACAAGCCGAATGGAGCTGAAATTTTGTTTAAATATGTATTTATTCGCGAAGACAATGCGCGACGCACTAATGACTATGGAATTCGCACTGAACACAAGCCCAGACTGTCAGACTGAAACAGCTGTCATGAGAGTCATTTATTTGCTATCCCTGTCTCTGATAATGAATTTTATTTGACACCCGTGCAGGAATGCGGAGTGTGCCAGTAGCGACGCCGGAGTCGCTAATTCCTTAGTGGTCTTTCCCCGGTGCTGAGTAATGCTTTGTACTAAGTGCTGAGTAATGCTTTGTGCTGAGTAATGCCTTGTACTAAGTGCTGAGTAATGCTTTGGCCTTAGTGCTGAGTAATGCTTTGTGCTGAGTAATGGTTCGTACTAAGTGCTCAGTAATGCTTTGTACTAAGTGCTGAGAAATGCTTTGTACTAAGTGCTGAGTAATGCTTTGGCCTTAGTGCTGAGTAATGCTTTGTGCTGAGTAATGGTTCGTACTAAGTGCTGAGTAATGCTTTGTGCTAAGTGCTGAGTAATGCTTTGTACTAAGTGCTCAGTAATGCTTTGTACTAAGTGCTGAGTAATGCTTTTTACTACGTGCTGAGTAATGCTTTGTACCAAGTGCTGAGTAATGCTATGTGCTTAGTGCTGTGTAATGCTTTGTACTAAGTGAGTAGTGCTTTGTATGCTACCTGGAATACCAGACTAGAGCGTTAACCACTTGACTACCACAACTTATAATGTAATTTCCAGAGCCGCGACTACTCTCGCGTTGTGTTTACTCAGTTGTGCTGGGAAGCTGTGGAGATCTGGTGGACTCAGATTTCCTGACGATGACGTCATGTATTTGAAGTAACAAAACAAATTCTCATGTATTTGAATTAACAATACAACTTCTTATGTATTTGATTTCACAATAATATTTCTCATGTATTTGATTTAACCATACAATTTCTCACGCATTTGAATTAACAAAACAATTTCTCATGTATTTGATTTAACAATACAGTTTCTCATGTTTTGAATTAACAAAACAATTTCTCATGCATTTGATTTAACAAAACATTTTCTCATGTATTTGACTTAACAATACATTTTCTCATGTATTTGAATTAACAAAACAATTTCTCATGTATTTGATTTAACAATACAGTTTCTCATGTATTTGAATTAACAAAACAATTTCTCATGTTTTTAAATTAACAATACTATTTCTCATGTATTAGAATTAACAAAACAATATCTCATGTATTTGAATTAACAATACACTTTGAAAAGGTAAGTTTCTGAAACTTACACTGCTCTAAATTTCTGTAAAGTCATTGTTTGGTCATTTGATGTTTGTATGGTTAGAGAGAGATTAGAAGGTGGTTCCAATTGAAGTGATACAAAATGTCATGTAATATGTTTTAGTCAAGTTCAATTGTAAGGACATTGTAGAGTACCAGTGGTTGAAGTTTTTTAAGTCAGTAGTAGCTAAAGTAAATGTCGAGTCCCAGTCATTTTCAACGTAACATATGCAAGCATCGTCAGCGTAACAGAAAACATGACCCCGGGTAACTTTTGGTAAGTTATTTATATAAATATTTAAGAGGGCGGGGCCAATTACGCTTTTTGTGGAATGGAAAATGCATTGCATGTTAGTGGGTCTGTGGTAAAGTCGTTATGTTTTAGTCTTTGTTTTCTGTTAGTTAAGTATGAGTGAAACCAATCAAGAACAGTATCACCAAGTTCAATGTTTTCTAGTTCGGTCAAAAGTATTGTGTGGTCAATAGAGTCAAAGGCTTTTTTTAGTGTCGAGGAATGTAGCGATTATTTTTTTATTGTTGTCAATACTTTCATGTAAGTATGTCGTTAGTTGAAGTAAGGCGTCTTCTGTTCCAATGTCTCGTCTGAAACCAAATTGCTGGTCAGTTACAGATTTGGGATATCGTATCAAAAATATCGATATTAGGAATATCGATATTTTTGCCAATACGATATATCGGAATCCGATATATTGCATAAAAAATATCGATATTCCGATATATCGGATGAAAATATCCGGTTTAAAAAAAAAAAAAAAAAAAAAAAAAAACAGGAAACCAGCGTATTTTTTCTTTTGCCCCCTCATTTCCTTACTTCCTATAGTACTTATATTAAAATAATTAACTTCGTTCATGGTTTCTGCATCCCGTGCACTAACCAACTCGGGTGCATTTAGCTTTTTACTCAGGATAGAGTTTACTTCTGACCTCAGTGCCAACATTCTTTCTATCATGTAGAAAGTGTTGTTCCAACGTGTGGGAACATCACTGATCAGTTTCTGAATACCGTTTTGGTTTCCATTTGTAGCTTCTCGTAGATTGTCACTGGCTGTCACACTTTGTTTGAAGTAGGTAGTGATGGTTTGGGCATGATCTATAACAGGTTCGAGATTGTTGCAATTCTCTTTTGCTTTTGCCACAATCAAGTTTAGCATATTATGGGCAAAACAGTGTAGATGTTTTGTCCTGCCAACAAAAATGTCCACAGCCTTGACTATGTTGGCTCCCCCATCTGTTGTAATGGCAGATATTTTTGTCTTTGGAATGTTCCACTTCTCAGCTAGGTCATTCAATTGTTTGGCCAGATAGTCTGCAGTGTGCCTCTCATCCAGCTGTTGAAACATGATTGTAGCTGAACTTAGAGTGTCCTCATTCATTAAGAAGTGGACCGTGACACCAAGGAAACTTCTTGTTTGGAAGCTTTCTGTCCAGCAATCAGCTGTTAAGGCCACGTCTGTTGCCTCATTGATCATTTTTCTGAAGAGTTCTGCGACTGCTTCATATTTGTTCTCCAGGAAGTTGCCAAATTATTTTCTTGAAGGAATCGTGTAGTGTGGTGCCAGGGTTTTAATTAAATTGCGAAAACCCTTTTTTTCAACACAATAGAAAGGCTCGTTGTCATTAACAATGAAATACAAAATGGCATCAGTGATTTTTGTATGTCTGTCCCCTCCCTCAGACATAGCTGCAATGTTCCTGAACTGGGTTTCCACCCAGTTAATAAAATACGCGGTAGCTCCGAGGTAAAAAAAAATCCGATATATCGGTTGAAAATATCGACTATCCGATATATATCGTATCAAAAATATCGAATCAAAATATCGGTATCGGATTATACGATATATCGGATGATACGATATATCGATATTTTTTTCCCAACCCTGGTCAGTTAAAATGTTGTGTTGTTTTAAAAAGTCTTCTAGTCTCACATTCACTATTTTTTTCTAAAATTTTACCTAAATTTGACAAGACTGATATGGGTGTATCCGGTCTATAGTTTTGTGGATCTGTTTTACTACCTTTTTTTAAAATAGGATGGACAATGGAAGTGTTACAATTTTCAGGATAAACTTCTTTTCTTAGGCTCAAATTTATAATGTGGGTCATTGGGCTTAAAATAAATGAAGCATTGACGTTCCTTAACTTCATTGACAGAACGAGAACTGGTGTATTCATGCGGCGGTGGCTATTAACTTTTTTAATAGTATTGTTTTTTTTTTTGTCATCTGAGCTAACAATTCATGTTTATACTTCGCAATCAGTAGGTAAACGGAAGTGTGCTATCTCCCGCACCACATGGTAACCAAACCTGGCTCCCGCAGCCCGGTACTGATAGCATAGAATCAGCCTTGTCCCTCCTTCCTCTGGGAACCCGGGCCCATCGTATGTCACGGTCATTTTCATTACTTACAGACCTACTGTTAGTGTTTGTTTTTTTTTTCATAGCCAATGGATGAGAACGATTTTACAAAAAAATCAAAATTAAACAGAGCGCGCGAATAGCTCAGTGGTTTAGCACTCGCTTACCATGCGGAAGGTCCCGGGTTCGATCCCCCGTGCCAAAAAAAATTGTATTCTCCATTTGGTTACAATTGTTTGTATGGGATACCTTCCGGTGCGCTCGTGTTGACCCAGCACCTAAATGGGAAGTATTGTGTCACTTCTCGCCAGCGTCGATGGCGCGTTGAATGCACCGATTCTCATAGAATCACCAACGTCCAGCGAGGTGAAAAACTCGTGATGTGGCATTCCGGCCCAACCCAGGCTGCTTAAGGTTCATGTGGGTAGCAGGTTTGTGAGTTTCCTTCGAATGAAGGGTAACAACCCTTATTTATACTGCCCGAAAATATTCATAATAATACTGTTTAATGGAAGATAACCAGGCTAAGTTAATGCTTAAAACATTTTTCTACCACATACCCTTCAGAGTGCCATTATTACGACAAACTCAAATAAATGAGGAAGAGTTAATTCATTGGGAGTTTCATTTGTACCAACTAACGCTGCAACGAATCCCTGTGCTTCCTGGATTATCAGCGCCTTAAACACTAGAAGAGCAAAGCTTTAACTATTTAAGTACCAATGTCATAACCACTTGAATACAAAATGCTTTATTCACTTAATTACCCATGGCTTAAACACTTGACCCATCTTTTATTTCACGAACTTGCACCTACCTTTTGCACTTGGTCACTCGTCTCGCGCAGCGCGCTCCCCAGTTTCTCGAGCAGATTATAGTCGAAAGCGGCGTGTGCTTGTGCGTACTCCAAGCAGAGGCTCTGCGTCAGAGCGCTATCGTGCGTCAGCGCAGCCCTGCGCCGCCTCACGAACAGCTCTTCTGACTCACTCGCGTCGCTTGAGTTGTCCTTGACCACCGGTGAGTACACCGCGTCGTCCGCTAGAGGCGCAAGCGCTGTGCAGTGCAGCGGTGCGTACTCTACTGACTGAAGCGAACGCACACGAAGCGTCCGCTGACTGTGCGAACGTTGCCGAAGTTTGCGCGAGGATTTCCGAAGCAGACTCCGCGAGACCGGGCGGCGCGGGAACAGAGCGTCGGTCTCGTCTGGCGTGTCGTCACGCGTGTCATCCGCGGCCTCAGTTGTCGCTTGAGCCGCGTGCGGCGTTGAGCTCATCACTGGTTGCGCCCGGATTCGATCGGAGATTTATTTTTTGTTATATGATTCGTGTGATTGTTTTATAAAATGCTTAAGTTATACACGAGGTTTTTTTTTTAATGATCCACTGAACAACAGTATAGTACGGATCTAGCCCTTTACATTTTCTTTTCAATAGCAAATAATATGTATTATATTAAAAAAGATATTAAATTGAAACGAGCATAACACAACTGATTTATTCATTTAGAATGTTGCTGCACCATGTTAAAATACTTGAAAAACCATTATGACTCATTGTTTCTGATCTGTGTAGAATAACTTAGTTGGTTGATGGTCTTAGCTTAGTCTAAACCACTCGCCCTGATTTTCACACGAGCTAACCTAAGACAATCACACGGTAACAAACTTTTGCCAGTGATCTACTTTATAATATCTCATCTCGTTAACTTTATCTAACCCTAACTAACTACAATAATCTGTTTAACAAAGAATTCTCATGATTAGATTTTTTTAAAAATTAACTGGTGTGACACCACACGACTTTCCTTATCATCCCGAAATAAGTCGAATTCCGCCACTGGTAACTCAACGGTAACAGATAACTAAAAAATCATGATCAGCACCTCAAAATCATTAGATTTGTTATTTCACAACCCCTATCTAAGATGAGTATTGAGTAATAAAAAAGTTAGTTGAAGCGGGACCCCCAAAATACTGGTAAATCAGGGGCGGGTTCCAAACAATTGATCGGAGTAAACCCCTACTATTTTTTTTTATTCTAAGTTAAAAATATTCTCTTATTTTTTTGTATCATTAACCTATCCAACGACCCTTGCGGCCGAAGAAAAAGTTTAGTGATGCCTATACATTTAAAATCAACTTTCATACCAAATTTCAACACTCAAGCAGCTAGCTCTTACCGTTTTCGAGATATCGTGTTCACACACGGACGAACGCACGGAACAATGATTGAAAACAACTTTTTTGGTATCCTGAGGCTATGATTTGTCTAGAAAGGTGAAAAACTGGGTACGTCAAATTTTCGACGAATACAATATTATTATAGGATAAGGAAAGTAAAAAAGCGGATACTTATAATCCGTACCCTCCTCAAAAAAAATTCTTACATGTATTATTATTATTATTAACCTATTAACGGTTAGGTAGATAAATGCACTGCGCATGCGCCCCCAAGCCCTACTTGAGATGCAGAAATGCAGTCCTATTCCTTGCACCAAATAGAGTGTCTGACTGGGGGGTCGAAGACCAGTGTCTTGCTAGAGGACTACAAATAGAGAACAGACCTGCCAACCCTAACAAGGAAGGCTTGCTTGCCGTCCCAATGGGTTTCGTGGCTTCAGCAAAAGCGCGAGTTCTCATCATGGTTGATTGCCCATAGAAATATGTGGTTCAGAGCAAGCCAACTTTTCGAATAAAGTTAGATACAGACCATGTTGATGTTGCTCTAACCAGCTTGTCTACAGCTGGTGGAGTGATGGTCTCCAGCCAAATTGAGTTGAATGTTGGCTCGTTCTGCACTACATATTTATATGGGCGATCAACCATCATGGGAACTTGGGCTGTTTCTTTATTAAGACATTAACGGCGAAATTAATAGACAACATCGATAACTTCAGTCATTGATTAGCCTTAGTTTTCGCTATCTTAAACAGTACGCAATCCGTGACTTAGCGCCACAGAGGTATTACAAAAACGTCTATGACTTTCGCCCAAAACCCTTGGGAAACTGCAAGCTTCTCTGTTTATAATCATCTATGTAGTTAGACACTGGTCTTCACCCTGATTAATGTCCCCTAGCCAGACAGGATACAGACCATCACTCCCCCAGCTGTTGCCAAGCTGGTTACAACAACCACAAATTAGATCGCCCGCGTGTAGAATGATGAGTATGTCATAATCAGTCATATAATGACGAAATATCTACGCATCATGTACATTTACATGTACGTATATTTACTATTGTATTCCTACACCGGTCGTGAAGCCATGAGAGATTAATTCCAGTTTCTTGACGTCACCATCAGCTTCACTGATGTGAACTTGAAATCTAAGACTCGGGGGGAAATGAATAGAGAAAACGGAGTTTTCACGGATCACAAGTTTGAGTCAGAACTTACATTTTCCCCATTCAAAACAATACGCAAAGTCTAGACTTAAGTCCACAGGGGTACTGTCAAACCTGGATATAATAGAACCCAAAGGACAGAGCGAAAAGTCTATTATAAAAAGGTTTCTAATACAGCCAGTTCTCTATTACACATAAACAGGTGACGCAGGGACCTGAGATTTTCTCTATTTTGAAGAGTTTTCTATTTGTTTTTTTTTTTTTTTTATACTGCCGAGGTAAGACTGAAAAGCCCTTTAATATAGGAGTTTTACAGGTCTAATGTATGGATTAATAAATATTGACCTGACATTTATACATACAGAGTATTACATGTAGAGAGTAGACTATTCACGTTTTTATGTCTATTCCTTATTCTCAACAGTTCACAGCTGTGTAATTCTGCAAAGTAAAGGCTGTATTGAGGTAGAAATTTAACTGAGAATCGAATAAATAATAATAATCAGCACGGTATACATACACCCTTTTCAGAGTATGGGCCTTCCTTTTGTAGGGGTTTATTTTTTTCTACTTATTTATTATTTATATCTTAAATATATTTCATCTTAAATTTTCAACACTTTTTTTCCGAATCGAATAAAACAGTTCATTGAAACATCCGCTAAAGGGTTGGAGAGTTACACATAGCCACATTTCGAGCAGATCACATTTTTGTGTCTTTTTAATGTTCTCTACGGTTCCCGATAGTTAAATTGTGCAGAGTACGGGTGTTTTAGCTGTGAATACACCGAGAGAACAAATAAATTAAGTGTGATGATAATCCGCAAAAGCGTTAGACAAAAGCACAGAAATGTGATCTACATTCGCCAAAGTCGAAATTTTGGCTGTAACTCCCTAAAGCTTTTTCAGATAATCATGAAACCTATTATATTCGATTCTCTCCTGAGTACCCTTTACTTCGTACAATCACATCCAATTCTGTCCCGATAGCTCAGTGGTAAAGGTCGGGGGTTCGAAACCCAGCCGGGACATGAGAAATTATTATCACATTTGTGATTTTTACCACATAATAATGCGTCTTGGGCTTACTGCTGAAATAATGGGGCTTAAATAGTCCTAATCGGGCAATATAAATAAGGTGATATTATTATTATTATCGTTGTGAACCGTCGAGAACAGGGAATAGACACAAACGCGTGGTTTACGGGTTAATTTCCTATGATGCGTCTAAACGGTGTACACTTTGTATGTAATAATATTATCACAAAGAAACACATTTATTTATTATAATTATTATTGTAATTTTTTTACAATAATAATTATTAATTTGAGTTTGTAACCACGTAATAATAAGACCCTGAGGGTTAGGAGGTAGAAAATGCTCTGAGCATTAACTTCGCCAGGTTACCTTCCACTAAAGAGGGTTATTAAAATAATCTTTTTGCTCTGCTTGTCATGATAACTATTCCTCATTGCACTGATCATACATGTGTGTTCTCATAACTGTCTCGAACTAACCAGTTCCCCCCTTGTCAATAAAATTACAGAAACGCAATCTAAATCAATCCAGCCGACAGACGTTGCATTAATCATTGTTGCGTTCATTTAGCATGTTTATTGAGTTGACGCACAATAGTAATTATGTGGTGCCAGGCGAGTGGAGGGTGAAACCCTCATCCTGACTATGCTGCCATTTCCAGCCCTAACTAGGCTGGATGAGGTTAATGTTGGTAGGTAGTACGATTCTAAGCGAATGGAAGGTGAAACCCTCGTCCTGACTATGCTGGAATTTCCGGCCCTAACCAGGCTGGATGAGGTTAATGTTGGTAGGTAGTACGACTCTAAGCGAACGGAAGGTGAAACCCTCGTCCTGACTATGCTGGCATTTCCGGCACTAACTAGGCTGGATGAGGTTAATGTTGGTAGTTAATATGATTCTAATCAAATGGAGGGTAAAAATCCCGTCCTGACTATTTTAAATCGGGACGTTAAAACCAAATAGAATCAATGGATATGAAAGGAGCCTAGACATTGGATCTGGGCGTCCATATCATCCTCTCACCACCGTGATATAGGTATCTGTGCCTGTCTCACGGACACGGAATTATTATTATTATTATTACAATAAATTATTTATTATTGTGAGTCAAAATTAAATCGGGGAAAATAAATAATTGACGGTGAGTAATGCATCGACAGTAGGTGTTCTGTAACTGTTTGTTTGTTTAAATGTATACAGGGTGGGGCAAAAGTCTGGAAACCCCTGAATAACTTTCGAATGGCTTCTTCGGTAAAATTAAAATTTTGTATGGTAAACCGAGCTAATAAGACCTTCTTTTAGAGTGGGGTCGATTTTTGTTACCGGCCCCCATGTCGGGGCCAGGGGGGCCAACTTCATTTTTTTAAATACGAACCCCCACCTTGCGATACATTTTTGAAAAGGTCTTTAAATAAGAAATACATTGGTGCAAATTTTATTTTTTTAATATTAACTGTTTTCAAATGGCGTCCAACTTTGTGTATGCAATAAAGTCTGGAAACCCCTGAATATCTTTCGAAAGGGCTTTCTCAGTAAATTTAAAATTGTGTACGGTAATCCTTGGTAATTAGACCTTATATTAGAATGGGACCGATTTTTTTTTTACCGGCCCCCATGTCGGGGCCAGGGAGGCCAACTTCATTTTTTTTAATAAGAAATCCCACCTTGCGATACATTTTTGGAAAGGTCTAATTACCCCGACTTACCGTGCACAATTTTAAATTTACTGAGAAAGCCCTTTCAAAAGATATTCAGGGGTTTCCAGACTTTACTGCATACACAAAGTTGGACGCCATTTGCAAACAGTTAATATTAAAAAAATAAAATTTGCACCCATGTATTTCATATTTAAAGAACTTTCCAAAAATGTATCGCAAAGTGGGGGTTCGTATTTAAAAAAATGAAGTTGGCCCCCCTGGCCCCGATACCCCGATACCGCCGGTAACAAAAATCGACTCCACTCTAAAAGAAGGTCTTATTAGTCCGGTTTACCTTACAAAATTTTAATTTTACCAAAGAAGCCATTCGAAAGATATTCAGGGGTTTCCAGACTTTTGCCCCACCCTGTATACGCAAAAACCCCAGGTACTATGTTGTTTAAAGTGGAACTAAATGTACCTAAACTGTTAGGCTAATCCTAATTGGCAATAATTTGGATATTATTTTCTGTTTATGTATAGGACAGTTCAAAATTGGTTACAATTATAATAATATTAATAAAACTCTTTATTGGAAGGTAACCACCAGGCGAGGCTAGTGCTTAAATCAGTTTCTACCACCTAACCCTCAGAGTCTTATTACTATGTGGTCACAAACTCAAATTAATGAGGAATAATTCGTGCACTGGGTGGGGTTCGAACCAACGGATTTTTCAGTAATTCAAAAATTATTTTTTTCTTTTCATTATTATGCTTCAACCTAGAGGAGGTTTGTACAGGTAGGTGTCACAAAAATATCAAATTTCGCGTGGCATCTAACATCAGAAAAACTGAAAGTTTCTAAGATTACTTGAGAAGCCTGAGTAGTCTCTAAAAATCACTACCGACCTCAGCTTGATCGATAAAAGCGGCGGGCTTGGAACCTGGAGGTCGTTGGTTCAACAAATAATTAGTACAGCGAATGTGAGTAATTGTGACATCACAAAAGTGATTAACACCAATATGATAACTTTTAACTTAAAAAACACTTGTGTCAATGTACAATCGATGTTTATAACTTCACAGTGCAAGACCTCGGTTTTTTTTAAAACTCGTAGCAGATTCTGTTCAGAAAGAACGCTGTTCGACTTGAATTTCCCGACACGTCTCTCAATTTCCACCGCGATAACTGACGCCCGCACACGTCTCACTGTACTGGACTGACTGATAAGTGATCACATTACTAGCTGCTAACTCCAAGACTGCTATTACTGCTAATCTTCTCGGTGATACCAGCCGCAGTAGCGCGAACGTCAAGGCAGGGAGGTCGCTGGTTCGAACCTCAATCATGGCGAGTTTTTGAGTCATTTACGTGTCCGTGAGATATGTGCGTACTAGTTGTGAATGTGTGTGTTTATCTATAACTTTTTTTCACTACCTTATTAATGGGTTTATATTATTTTTTTCTATTGTATTAAATCTTGTAAAACTATACCATAAATAAAGAGGTGCTATCTTAAACTGTTAATGTAATGGGACGCCATGTCTCGAGCCGACAGTCTAATTAAAGCACTACTGTACTATATACAGTAGAAATTGTTTATAACGACACCATTTATAACGAACAATCGGCTATAGCAAACAAAATCGCCGGTCCCTAGGAATCTTATGGAAAATTAATATTGGTATCGTTTATAAGAAACATCCGGCTATAAGGAACAATATCGGCTTTAGCGAACAAATTTTCAAGTCGCGTCGCTACTTTCTATCCTTTCTATACTAAGAGAGGAGTTGCCTACCTGTTCCTTGTCTTCCTGGGAGCAGGAATACTAAGAGAGGAGTTGCCTACCTGTTCCTTGTCTTCCTGGGAGCAGGGATACTAAGAGAGGGGTTGCCTACCTGTTCCTTGTCTTCCTGGGAGCGGGGATACTAAGAGAGGAGTTGCCTACCTGTTCCTTGTCTTCCTGGGAGCGGGGATACTAAGAGAGGAGTGCCTACCTGTTCCTTGTCTTCCTGGGAGCAGGGATACTAGGAGAGGAGTTGCCTACCTGTTCCTTGTCTTCCTGGGAGCAGGGATACTAGGAGAGGAGTTGCCTACCTGTTCCTTGTCTTCCTGGGAGCAGGGATACTAGGAGAGGAGTTGCCTACCTGTTCCTTGTCTTCCTGGGAGCGGGGATACAGGGTGGCCGAGAGATAGATGTCCCCCAGGTTCTCCTCCGGCTTGTCTGGATCCTCTAGGGTCAACGCCAGGTCTGTGCATCTGGAATCACCCGGTATATAATACAATTAATTCATAAAAGAAGACCCTTTAGTGGAAGGCAACCACTCAGCAAATATAGGTACTTACAAAAGCTTCTCACTATTCTGTTCAAAGTCTAGTTACCTGCTGATGAGAGCAAATAAGCTCGAAAAAGCTGTGCAGGTATGTTCTGATATTCAATTACATCTAGTACAACTTTCCATTGTATATTAATACAACATCATATATATTGTACTGTACATACATACATATTATATATGTCTTTTTTATCTAAAAAACATTTAATAATAGTAACAACAACAATCTGATGTTGCTAGATTTCAATCTAGCTTTATTTGCTGCTGCTCTCAAGATTTATGCCGAAAGTAACAAGTAACCGCTAGGCGAGGTTATAATAATAATAACACTTTAGTGGAAGGTAATTACCAGGCGAGATTTTCTTTCTCAAAGCATTTTCTACCACCTAACGAACAGAGAAGTGGAGGTATTGTGATGTGAATAGGGATGACGCTGCCCATACCTTTTTTGTGTGTGAGAAATTTAAGGGACAAAGAGACAAGTGTTATACAATGTATAGGGAGAGTGTAGAGAATACAGTAGAGGGAATGTTGGCGAGCAAAGAAAAGTGGGAGTGTATAGAGAAAATGGTGAGAGAGATAATAGTAATAAAAGAGAGAGATGTGAGGACAACGAAATCAGTAGGGTTCTGAGGAACAATTCATGCACTGGGTGGGATTCGAACTAACGGATCCCTACACTACCTGGATTACCGGACTAAGATTATGCTTAAAATTTAGGTTCTCATTTGAAAATCGAAAAATAGCATTGAAATCTCAAACCTAGAGGACCCCTTGTATACTTTTAAGAAGTGAAAAATACTCTCCTCAAAAATCAAATACTTCCGTGTTTTCTTTATGTTTCCAAAAATTCTAGCTGGTTCCGAGAAAAATCTAGTGATCACCCTGGTATGTACATAAAATATGTAAATTTCGATCCGTAATAATAATAATAATAATAATAATAATAAATCTAATAAGGGCAAAGCTTTATAAGTAAAGCAATTAAGCCCAAAACAAAATTATGAGGTTATATTATACAATTGATGCTTTATTTAGAGAAAAAATCATCAATTTTAGCTTTGAATGAGTTTGTGGATAGAGCATTAATCATGGTTTAATTTTTAATTTAATTTAATTGTTTATTTATGTCATATTTTACAATACATTATACATAAATTACATAAAAAAACTTATAGCTAGGGTTTCTAAAAATAACAATTATTTGAAAAAATCACATTGAAACAAATACATGGGCGAAAAATGGTATTTAATTTTCAATTTCAAAGAGAGAGCAGAGAAATGAGTTGAAGGTGGTGGAGAGTGACAGGCTGTTCTGGTGTTTATTAAAAAGATCGCATTTTATTGAGGGGAGAATGTGAAGAAAAAGAATTTGATGGAATGTTAAAAAATTTAAAACCTACATTACGAGTACGACTAGATAGAGTATTGTAGGTAACTTTATTTGGTTTAATATTTTAAAGAGAGTAATAAGACGCGTATGTCTGACTTTAATCAGATCAAGGCAAAGTTGCTCTGACAGAGATACATAGGATATTAGGTGAGGATAGAAAGAATTGAGTTTTAAAAAGAGCATTCTACAGAAGGTAACTTGAACATTTTCAAGTTGTTTCATATGGACTTTAGTTTGGGGCGTCCAGATCAGTTAATGAATTCCATGGTATCCGTTAATGAATTTCGCTGTTACTAAAAAAAATCTAACATCTTCTTTTAGTTCTTTCTAAAAATTTTTAGTTTAGTTCTTTTTTAGAATGACCTCTGGTTCTACTTGAATTATTTAATGTGATGTTTTCCATCCGTCAGTCACCGGTGTAGGAGTCATTTTCAAGCGGCCTGCTTATTTTAGCCAATTCCTCGAAAATAAAAACAATATTAGTTTCCAGCATTATCAGGCTGAGAGGCTCAGTTCTAATCTAGGCTCCCTCGTCTCAACACGTTTTCTCTCTGCTCCGTGTGAAACTTTGTGAAAATCCGGTTTCGTTTTTATTTAAATTCATTTTTCTTTTTAATTTCTTAATATGTATCTACTTCAGAGAAATTTCTAATATTAGAAATCCGGAAGTATTGTGTTCGTTTTTGGAAGAAAAAAATATTTTTTTGCCAAGTTTTTTAATTTAAAATCAAATTCAATTTTATTTTTAATTAATTTTAATTTCTTAATGTTTTCTTTTCAATTAAAACGCTTTAACTTGTTTATTGCAAGTCGTTCGCGCCGTAATGATTTTTTTTTTTTTTTTTAACAAAATACTTATTATTCAGAAAAATAATTTTTTTGTCGTTCAAAGAGGAAACGCTTCATGTGCTCTGGGTTCCGAAAGGAAGTTTGGTGGGAGAATTTTTTGTATTAATTATTACACCTAGCCCTTTCTCCAACTCGTTAGAAATGATAGGGCACAATAATAAAATCGCCTTATTTATACTGCCTGATTAGGACTAATGAGTCCCATTCCATTCCACCAGTTAAACTCAGGACGTTATTATGTGGTAAAAATCCCAACTGGGAGGATTACTTCTTATGTCCCGGCTGGTGTTCGAACCCACGACCTCTGAAATCTTTGGATTCACAGAGCCTTTAAGACTGAGCTATCGGGACAGATGTCTATTTTGCAATCCAATTTCTTTTTACAAGGTCACAAGGGCCGTTCCTTTGGATTGGTTAAAGATATAATAAAGTTAGAGAATAACTTTTTATTGGAATGAAAAAGAAATAGGGGTTTACTGTGATATTTTTTGTTGTTGATATCTTGAACTTTTTAGAACCCAGCCCCAATTTACCGTTATTTTGGGGAGGACCCGCTTGGACTAACTTTATTATTATTCACCGTAATGGGGGTTGTGACATATCAAATCCAACGATTTTGAGGTGCTGATTACGAATTTGACATTGATTTTCAGCTGAATGTAACCGTTTTTTTTTTAAGAACATAGTAATTATATAAAGTTTTTATAATATCACAATTTAAAATACAAATCGTTTAACTCATAGATAAAACACCTCCCGCATATGCGCTGTCCTCTTCATTGTTCCCAACACTGCCAACACACTCGCCGTATTTCCAACCTGAACAGCCAAAATTATTCTTTGCATTAGGTATGATTTATTTCAAACTTATCATTACGCTGTAATGATTTTTAAACTCTTCGCCAAGTTTATTTCATAAAAATACTCTTTACAATCATATCTCGGCAACGTCAAACACTCCCGCCCCATCTTCACAACCAACACCACGAATTCTTCTCTGAGTTCAGCAGCGTGAATTCCTGACAAATAGGCTTACAAACTTCTGTATGCAAAACTTGGTAATATTTTATTTATTTGAGAGGAAAAACTTAGGAATGATATTACGCTGTAATGATAAGTAGTTTGCTTGAGCGCTTCTGCCAGAGAAGGTATGTAGCCGTTGAGTCACCAGTAGTGGAATTGGACTTCTTTTCGAGTGATAAGGAAAGTATTGTGATGTCACACCAGATTTTTTTTATATATAAAGTTACTATTAATAGTACATCTTGTTCTCAATTATCTTGGTAGATAAGGCGGCGGACTTGTAACCGGAGGTCGGAGGTTCGAGTCCCAAGTTCAGCAAAGATTTAGTAAAGCGAGTTTGAGTAGTTGTGATATCACATCGTGATTAAATATTCCCGAGTAGCAGACTTCGTTCTCGTCTTGTTTTTGGCCTTTATAATCCAACTCGCGAATTTCTATAGGATTTTGAGCTCGTTTTTGTATATTTTTTATATTAAAAATAAAGCAATAACAGAAACTAAATTTTCTTTTCAATACAAAGATGTGCATTGAGATTAAACATAAAAGTGCACTGGTAGTCAAGTGGTTCAGTGCATTGGTTGTCAAGTGGTTAACGCGCTAGTCTGGTAGTCCTGGTAGCGTATGGATCCATTGGGCCGAATCCCACCCAGTGCTTGAATTTTTCCCCATGAACTTGAGTTTTTGACCACATAATAATAGGACTCTGAGGGTTAGGTGGTAGAAAATGCTTTAAACTCACCTGGTGGTAACCTTCCACTAAAGAGTGCTATTATTTTAAAAATGTGGCATGCTCCATCTTCGTAGGGTAAACTTCTCCTTTCCCTGCTGGTCGTAGTGACACTGCCCTGATTATGGACATTTCTCCCTGGGCTTTGTTTATATTTAGTGCTAAATTTAAATCAATTGGGTTGGGTGGAAGAGATTGCCACAGGCAATAACCCCGCCCTGTGGGTAGGACATTAGCTCTATCATCTTTTTGTTCTTGTTTCTTTGTTAAATCTATAAAAAAAAATCTTTATAATTTCATTGTATTGTACTGTAAATATTATACTTTGTCTTTACCAAATAAAGAGTAATATCATAATAATCAATAATATTCATAGAAAGCTTGCTTACACCATTTTTTTTTACCTTGAGCTAGTATCTAATGACGTTCTGGTTTGGCATTCAGTACTTCTTGTGTTCAATTATTTAATTTTATTCAAAGTAGGTACATTGTATTTATTTTTAACAAATTTTTAACATAACAAAAATAAACAAAACTATTTTAAAGTGTTCTATGGATTTTTATGTTTAACCTAATGTATATTGAACTTTACTATGCATTATAACAATTTTTCTGTTAACTCTAAGAGAGACAGCGCATCATTGACAACTGTTCTTGAGATCTTATCCAAGCTAGAACATCGAAATATTGTTTATTCTATTTGGCACTTAAAACATTGCCTATTCTTCTCAAGTAATTAAAACATTTAAAGTGTTTAATGTTTAGGTGAGGTCCAATGTGCAAAGTTGCATGTGTGGGACTTAAATGTGCAATTATTTTTGCAAACTTTTAACTGTAATTAATATAAAAACATAAAATCTGTATATTCTCCTTTTGCATCTACTAGAATGCATCAAATTCTCTTCGAGAATTCTCGGTTGTGTCGCAGAACTTTCTACATCATTCACATTTTTTTGTTCAATTTGGGTATAACATCGCTTTCAACTGTATGGTCATATCACGACGGGGAAACTCACAAAACTGGTTTGAGCCGGAATGCCAGCATCACGAAGTTTTATCCTCTCTGGGCGTTGCTAAAGTTTGGTGATCCTACTAAATTTGCACCAGTTTTTTTATGAGTGGAGGTATTGATGTAATTGAAGTGTCTATTATTGTAGTGCTACATTTGCATTTGTTTTTTAGGAGGTTGGTGTCCTAATGTGTCCTATACTGTCCTATTGATGTAATTCTAGTGCTTATTTGTAGTGCTACATTGGCACTAGTTTTTTTTTTAGCATGTGGGTAGTGGGTGTCCTATTGATGTAATTGAAGTGTTTATTTTTAGTGTTACATTTGCACTTGTTTTTTTTTAGGATGTGGGTGTCCTATTGATGTAATTGTCGTGTTTATTTGTAGTGCTACATTGGCACTAGTTTTTTTAGGATGTGGGTGTCCTATTGATGTAATTGAAGTGTTTACTTTTAGTGTTACATTTGCACTTGTTTTTTTAGGATGTGGGTGTCCTATTGATGTAATTGAAGTGTTTACTTTTAGTGTTACATTTGCACTTGTTTTTTTAGGATGTGGGTGTCCTATTGATGTAACTGTCGTGTTTATTTTTAGTGCTACATTTGCACTTATTTTTTTAGGATGTGGGTGTCCTATTGATGTAATTGAAGTGTTTATTTTTAGTGTTACATTTGCACTTGTTTTTTTAGGATGTGGGTGTCCTATTGATGTAACTGTCGTGTTTATTTTTAGTGCTACATTTGCACTTATTTTTTTAGGATGTGGGTGTCCTATTGATGTAATTGAAGTGTTTATTTTTAGTGTTACATTTGCACTTGTTTTTTTAGGATGTGGGTGTCCTATTGATGTAACTGTCGTGTTTATTTCTAGTGCTACATTTGCACTTTTTTTATAGGATATTTTCTATAGCAATCCCACATTGATCACAACCAAGAGTGTTCGCATATTTTTGCGTTCTTGCATTCGGTCAAGTTCATTTTATTTTATCATTTTATTTTATTTGACAAATGGTGTTGGCATGTAATTATGAATGACCCGTCTGAAAAAAAGAATTAAAGGAACGGTCATAAATTAGATATTAAGGGAAAAAAATGAGTTTATGATTTTCTGAATTTACTAGGTACTCGTATGTTAGTTATTGTTTTTTTGCATTTAAAAAAAAAGTTAGAAATTGCATTTTATTGAAAATAATCTAAATATTCTTGTTCATCATAATAAGATTTTTTCCGTAGTAAATCTTTTATGATTATTAGAAATTGTTTTTCTTTCATTTCTTTTAACTCTATTGGTAAAACATGAAATAATTTAGCTCCATTAAATTGAATATTTTTTTCATATAACGCTGTGGAATGTGGTTCAATTGTTCGTGTATTTATGTTGTTATCTCTAAATCTTGTTCTATATGTTTGGGGAGGTCCTAGAATTTGAAAACTATCTCGTTTGTTTTGACAAATTCAAGAATTTCTAGAATATATAAACTTGGAAGCGTTACTACGTTTAATTCACAGAACCAATCCCTACACATGCCTCTTCTTGAAAGCTTCTTTAAAATTCAGATTGCATTTTTTTTATTATTGATAAATACTTTTTTTCCATGGGGGCTGTTTCTCTATAATACTATGCCATATGATATGATTGAATGAATGTGTATGCGTAATATAAGAGCGCGCGATTAGTTTAGTGGTTAAGCACTCGCTTGCCATGCGGAAGGTCCCGGGTTCGATTCCCCGTGACGACAAAAATTTGTATTAATTTGGTTACCAATGAGGTGCTTGTAAGGGAGCACCTCATTGGGAAGTATTTTGTCACTTCTCGTCCATCAGAGGGGAGGCATACTACGGGATGGGCAGGCTACAACACAGACCACAAGCGTCTATAGTAGCTCCTGTTTCATGGCTACGAAATAAAGAACGGCTGTGAAACACTCATCTTTTTTTTTTAATATACCGATTTTAAAGCTTCAAATTCAATTTTATCCCTTAATTGTAAACATGCAGAACTAATTTGATTATTTATTTTTTCTATGTGATTTTTTTTTTTTTTTTTTTTTACTAACGTCTACACTGTTATCCGATTCACACAAGATATTGTGTGTCACTAAATAACAGCAATAAGTGACGTGAGAGAACAATCATTACTGATTTGCCTCATTAAATAAGGACATGGCTTTGATGATAGGGGATTTATGCATATATGTTTCTTTTTTGTTAGGAATTATTAATTGCCTTGTAGCTGCAGATCTTAGTCTGGGGTCTATGTCTCTAAATTTAACTTTTTCAGCTACATAGGAGTGATGCGTGGGTCCTAGAATTACTTTTTTAATTAGGTTAATTTGATTTTCCCGTCTCCTATCTTTTAAGGCAGGAAGACCGAATTGTTCAATGAGAAGGTCGTATTCTATGTAATTAGGGAATAGTGGGTAGAAATGATTTTCTTTATTAAAAGCAAATCGTACGAACCTTGCTTGAATCTTTTCTAAGGCTTTGATGGCGATTTGAGTGGAAGGAGACCATATTACTGAACCATATTCAAGTATGGATCTAACTAAGGATTGATACAGAAGTTTTAAAGCATCAAGGTCTTGGATTGGTTTAGAGAAACGGATTATCATTCCTAGCCTTTGAAATGCTTTCTTCTGTATTTCTTCTAGATGTTTCTTGAACTCAAGGTTCTTTTCGAATATTACACCCAGGTCTTTATAATGGTCTACGTAGTTCAAGATGGTATTATTTACTGTGTAAGGATAGTTATAGGGATTTTCTTTATTGGTGTAATTTATGACGTAGCATTTATTCGGATGAAAATTAAGGCCTATGGTTGAGAGCCAAGTACTGATTGATGTGAGATCTTCTTGTAGTAGTTCACAGTTTTGTGGGCTATGAATAATTTTAAATATTTTTAGGTCATCAGCATACAATAATACTTGGGAGTGTCTAACAAACTTATGTAGGTCATCATACGTAAGTATGAAAAGTAGACTACTCAGTTTACTCCCTTGTACCACTCCTGAGGTTGGAATTATAGGACAAGAGCGCTTATTTAAATATTTTATATATATTTTCCTATTTTGAAGGTATGAGGCAAATAAATATGTTAGAGGAATAGAAAAACCGCTCGTTATAAGTTTGTTTAGTATAGCATCGTGGCTGAGCCTGTCGAAACATTTTTCCACATCTGTATATACAGTGTGGACTTGGCCTTGTTGTGAGATGGCTCTAGCTGTGAAATCACAAAATTCGACCAGATTATCTACTGTGGACTTGTGATTTACAAACCCGTGTTGCTGAGGTGATATAATATTAAAGATGAATGATGATATTTTGTTGTATAAAACACCTTCAAATATTTTGGCAGCAACATTGAGGTTGCTGATTGGGCGATGTCCTGACACGTCTTGTTCCCCATTCTTCTTGGGTACAGGTGTGACAATGGACTCTTTTAACAGGGACGGGAACTGTTGGGTTTTAAGGGCAAGGTTGATTATAATAGTGATCGGAATTTTGATATGGTCCACACACTGGGAATAGACCAGTGGTGGTATACCATCAGGACCTGGTGGTTTGTTGGTGGGCATTTTGGATATTTCTGAAGCTACATCTTCCTGAGTAACATGTTCAATATTAAATACTTCAGAGTGGTTGGATGTGTCAGGTGAGTAAAGGGAGGGAATTTGGTTGTATGCATTGACAAAATGGTCTGCAAAACTATTCACTATGGCTTCTGGATCTGTCAGGAGTTGATTTTTGTATGTTAATGTACGTTTAGATCCATCAGTTGTTTTTTCTTTTTTCAGATTCCAGAAGGATTGGCTCTTACCCTTCTTTAAATCTTCTGTGATGTGAATAATATGATCTTGGTAGTCATGTTTAATTGAGATTTTAATATTTTTACGAAGTAATTTGTATTCAGCTTCTTGACTCCTGGATTTATGTTTGATTTTTCTGAGCCTCTCTTTCTTATTGTAAGTGATTTGGGTTTCTCTTGTCCACCATCTAGGAAATTTGAATGTTTTAGGTTTGGAGGGAAAAGAAGGTATGCTGAGACAGAAATTGGTATTTAATATTTCGTAAAATTTTGATGTAGCCTCATTGACATTCTCAGTATTCAATAGTTGTTCCCAATTGATTTTTGAGAGTTCTTCATTCAGTTTAGGAAAGTTAGCTTTTTTATAATTCAAACAACTAAAATTATTATCATTAGAATGAGGAGGGGTGAGGGTTTGTGAGTTATTGTTGAATCTGCGGAGTTCTATGTTTAAGGTCCAGGCAGGATGGGGTTTATCCTCGTCTACCAGACCATCCGACTTTTCTATAGATAAACTGGGAGCTGTTGTTTTTGTGATTCTGTGTTTGTGGAAATTACTGAAGCAGAGATCCAGCAATTTACCATCAACATTTTTAATATTATTAAAATTATCCAAGTTATAGAAGCTGATGATCTGATTGAGGTGTATCATACGTGATGAATACTGGGTGTACTCATCACCAGCGACACGATTTGAATACTCAGCGATGTTAAAATCACCGAGCAGTATCAAGTTACTGTTGATGAGTTCATCCCTGTTACAGATGTGATCAGTAAAAGTTAAATTTTCATGTATTATAATATTTATAATACCTAAGAATTTTGGTTTTTAATTCATCCGCATTCTGAAATTATTATTCCCTAAATAGCTATCAGAAAGATTATTTGACATTTTTTTATCTCTAGTATAGAAGACCCAAAAAGTTAAGTAAAATGAAAAACCAATATTACTATCGTGTTTTGCACTTAACCCTGCAAGTCCGGAAACTATTTTTTCCGAATGTGCTGTTTTTTTTCTTTAAAAAAGCCATCACATATGAACTAAAAAACATATTGTAGCAAAAAAAAAATTAAATTATCTCAATGGCCACACGGACCCGTTACATATACTCGTATGTCACGCCAGGACTTGAAGTGGACATGAAAGAGTACAAATATCTTTATTTTTTCAGTTAGTACCAAGGCAAATAAACAAAAACCAGACACATGAGTATAAATTATTTTAGTTTACAAAGAAGGCAATTTATTTGAACATTATTTAAGAAGTCAAGATGGTATGTTTTTTTTTCTCAATATTATATTCTGTGGTATGGTACGATGCACTTTACGTAGAGACCTAAATCATATTTGATGCATACATCAGTTTTCACTGATGAATGTTAACCTTCCATATTGCAGTGTCTTCTATTTTCAATTAGGGCAACTAAATGACCAATATTATCATATCTGATAGAATTGAAGTTCCTTGAAGATCTGCAGTTTGTAAGGGGTCCTCTGATTCTGGTCTGCACACCATGTATGGCTAGGCAGCAGTTGCTTACTTCTCTCAAGATTTGCAATTTTTTTTTTGTACATACATCATTCTCGTCCAACATACATCCTGAGATCATTGAAATTGATTTTCTTAGTGGTTGTGTAGATATATTTGTGAAAAACTTGAATGACACTAAAATATATCACTTACTTACTTTCCGTGTCCGTTTTTTTTTTTGCAGCTTTATTATTTTTCATGATGCTGATGGCTTCTTCAAGCTCAGAGGTGGTGAAATTTTCATGAAGGGTATTATTTTCATTCGATAAGTTCCTCTTGATCTTGATGAGGTGGGGTTTGGTGTCGGTCTTTCCATTTTGTAGTAATTGATGGGCAATTTGGTTGGGTGTGATGTTTCCCATCTGATTATTGGGTTGCGTTCTATCCTGTTTTAGGTTTTTCAGGAGTTTCCAGGCTCGCCTGCTGTTCTGCTTCATGTTGTACTAGGTTGCACCATCTTTCGGTTCTTGAAGTAGAGATCTTATGAAGGAGTAGTTCTCCTGCTTCGATAGTATCCTCAGAGAAGGGATCAGCCTCATATAGTTGTTTATATTGAGTAAAAGCGTCTTTTGAGTCTTGAGAGAGTCCAGGAATGTACTCGGTCCTGCATCCGCGTGGAATGAGTTTACGCGATATCCTTTTCACTAGCTCAACAAAACGCTCGTAATTCTTAGGATCAGGTTCAATGTTGGCTATTTCCAGGTCGAGTTCCTCTGAAAAACTTTCCCAATTATCTCGCTTGAAATTGAATCTTCTTCTGAAGGGTACGGTTTCAATTTTTACAACCGCGGTGATGTCGCAAGTTATGGGTCCGTGTTGTGACCCAGGAATGGGTGCTTAGCAGTCTGGTTGAAAATGTTGCTACTTACAAAGATGGGGTCAGGGTTATAGCCGCGTCTCCATCGTCTACTGTTGAAGGATGCTGGTAGCTTTGGATCATGGAGAAGCTTAAGGTTTAAATTTTCAGCCCATGTTTCAAGTAGTTCGCCATTTGAATCAGTAGTACTGTATCCCCAAGATGTACTATGGCAGTTAAAATCACCTATCACGATTTGAATCTTATTGTTGAGAATGTTGTTCGGTTTGCTGAAAGTGAAAACTTCATTTGGGGGTTTGTAAACAGAAGTTATGGTACACGTTTCTAATTCTATTGTTAAAAGTTCTACATTATTATTGCACGTTAGGGATGATGACTTGATTTGCACAATGATGTTTTGTAAAAAAAAAAAAAAAAAAAAACACAAAATATATCAAAAAGATTGACATTAATGAAATTTAAAATTAAAAATATTTGAAGAATTTTGAGAGAGAAAATAGAAAACTGCAGCCGTACAGGCGCCTGGCTAAATAATCTTTTTATTTCAATAATCAAAATTGGAAAATGATTTCCAATTTTGAAAATCTTGTTCCAGCACTTCTTTTCAAACACCATGCATTATTTACAGAGACATCTATCATCTATGAAAAGAGCACCCACCACCATTTTTTTCTACCAATTTATAACGAGCAACATCCTGGTCTATCACCACCTGTACCACCCATGTACTTATTGCTATAAAGCAATACTATAAGTACAATAAAAACAGAACATTCCTTTTGTCCCTTTGTCAGATAAAAAACCTTACGCTAAAAAAATAGAGCTATACGGGTAGTAATTAGAGTTTTTCTATTTAGTTTACTGCACGCTCAAGTCCTGGCGTTACATGTGTAACATGGATTTTTCAGTGGCCATAGGTTGAACCAACTATTATAAACCACTAGAAAACGTGTTTTATGTGTAATATTATAATGTTTTTAATATCAAATAAATAAACACAAAATATTTTAATTAAGAATATCAAAAAGTACATACATTTATGTGGGGTTCATAATTTCTAGTTGAAAAAAAGGCTATAAGAAAAAGTGAAATAACATTGAAGGGGTCATCTGGAAAACTTTAGAGGTCACCATCAAATGTCGCCTTTAGAGTTATGAAACTGATCTTGAACAGATTTTGTCTATCGTCAGTAGTTATCGAGATATTTGAATGTCTTGTTTATCATGTTCCTCAAGAAGTTGACTATTAAAAGTTAATTTTAATTTTCAAGTTTGCTTTTTGTTATCATCACATTCTTCTTGTATTATTTTCCAGCTACTTTTTATTTTGATATCAGATTGTTTAATCGTTTTAGAATTGACATTTTTTCGGTTAATGAAATCAGTTTGTTATGCAAGTATTTCTTATAGTAGTCAAATATTTTAAAATTATCATTTTTTATTTCAGTGTGAAAGCAACAAATTGTTTATAGGTAGTTTTTTTGATATTATATTCTCTTGAATATGTTTAGCATTTTAAGGTACATAAAGGTAGACTTGATTGCTTCTAGGTCATTCAAATATGTGGGTTATAGTTAGATTGACACCACATTAACACAAGGGGGGGTGGGGTCTTTGTGAACAAGAAACTATGTTTCAATCTAGTGTGATTTTTCTTGGAAGTATTGTTTCAAATGTCTTTTTTTTTTCTTTTAAAAAAAAAATCTTGTTTCTGTGCATTCTGTGCAATCTATTTTTTAAACACGTTTTTTCAATTGCACTGATTTCGAGAATATTTTCAATGGAAAGTTTGTTTAATTCTTTTAATGGTTTTGATTTTTTTAAATATTTATTGTTTACAAATACCTATACTTGATCCCCCATGCTTACTTTTAACCCTACTGAATGACACACGCTGCGTTGCCTTTCTGGATAGCAATGGAAATTCTTTGTTCCAGAAAAGCCCGACTTCTCTTTTCCCCCGTCACTGATGTGAGGCATTAAGTTTGAATATTATAAATTGCTCTTTGTTCAATATTATTCTTAGTGGGAATTTTTTTACCTGCCAAGTTCAAGTGTGGTCAGGTCCAGGCTGGCAGATCCCATAAAGTCGTCTTGGAGTCCCCAGTCGTAGTCGAATACCTGGAATTGAGACATAGCGTCGTGAGACAGAATTTCTGGAATTGAGACATAGCGTCGTGAGACAGAATTCCTGGAATTGAGACATAGCATCGTGAGACAGAATACCTGGAATTGAGACATAGCATCGTGAGACAGAATACCTGGAATTGAGACATAGCATCGTGTGACAGAATAACTGGATTTGAGACATAGCATCGTGAGATAGAATACCTGGAATTGAGACATAGCCTCGTGTGATAGAATACCTAGAATTGAGACATAGCATCGTGAGAGAGAATATCTAGGATTGGGCAAAAGAGCATCACTTATTAACCATGTATTAAGACCTTGTGCAGTGTTGGGGTCATTGAATGCCATGAATACAATCGCACATATAGTTCTGGTGTCTCTCGAGTGTTAGATGAAAATTTGTCTGCATTGATGTCATGACCACTAGACAATGCTTCTAGGACACAGTTTTCGACGGAAAATCAAGTTAAAATTAGTGCCTGTGATTTCTGATGCTAGTTAAAAGTCTTCGAAGAATCTTCGGCTGGTATTTCCATCATTCCCGAAATTTGCTTTGAGGACATCTAGAATAAGGCTTATTTTCTGTTTAAAAGCATATTATGTTTGGTACATAGAAGGAACGGTGGGAAAATTAGTGGACTGTATTAATTTTGGTGTAAAAAGGCTGCTGGTTCAATATTTGACACGGAAAGAAATAAATGAGAAAACTGGGAGTATCTTACCGGCATAGATTGAAGACTAACAAATTGTCCGAGGAATTTCATTTATCCCACAAAAAACTACCGTCAAAAAAAGGGCCAAGTTTCAGAATTCCTATCCAAAAACAGTAAGAGGACTCTTTAGTCTCATTCTTGCAGGATAAATAGAGTATTGTATTGTTTTCCATTGTTTGTCCCTTGTGTGTCGTGAACAAGGGCAGGGCGCAATGAAAGACTTGTAATATTTTTCTTCTCGTTATATTTATATTTTATACTTGAGTGGATGTTGAAATTTTGATGTTTAAAATTTCAGGACTCTACAAGTCACGAGTCAATTTACAATTTAGAAATAATAGTATCATGTTTAGGCCAGGTTAATATTATTTTTAATATATTTTTCTTGCGGCGTAATTTCTTAAATCTAACTATTAATAGAGTTTAAAAAAATATATAAATTAGAAGTTTAAAATGACCAAGTTTGTTACCAGACATTGTGTATGACCTAACTTTATTTTTTGATCAATATCCTTTTTAAATTATTTGAAAATACTTAGAACTAAAATACTCTCAATTATAAAGTGCATTGATCTAAGCATTCTAAGCTAAGGTATGAATATAATCTCTTATGGCATATAATCTCAGATCTTTCATATAAACTAAAAATGTGATTAGAAAAAACAAAAAAAATCTTTGATACAAAAATTAGACAAAAGGAAAAAACAAAATTCAAATCTAGTTACAAAATAAATATTATTTAGGAATATGAATTTAAATAATTTAGTTCAAGATCTTACTCTCTACTTCTACAATAAGGGACTAGTAAATTCTATGCCAAAAATACTCCGTCTCATATAATATAGGATTATGACAAGGTTTTTTTAGAATATTTCCATGTTCTTTATTTATTCGTTCCTCAAACATGAAGTTCAAAATGTTAAAGTATAATTTCTTTGTGGTGGAGCACAATGCCTTTTCACATTTTTGTGTTTAGCACAGCAATACCAAGAGCCTGCTTTTCGAATTATCTTTAATTATTACTTCCGAGAAATTTCCAATATTAGAAATTAGAAGTATCGTGTTCGTTGTTTTTTATTCTTTATACTCTGGTAATGCCACCACTGGTCGTTACTCTCACAAGTTACTTTTCCCCACGAGGTATGAGTAGACCCCGGACTTGCAAAGTACAAATTCTGGGTAGAAAAAATTCTACCCAGCCGTAATTCGAACCCAGGTCACCGTGCGTGCAACCCCAGTACGCTACGCTCTCCAGCACGGACACTACACTTCATTTCGCAAACATTTTGGCATCACAAATTTACAACTGAATCTTCTTGGATCACTTGTATGATCTTCAGGCTTTGGAGATTCAGGTACTATTTCTCATGCTTTCATAAATTAACTAAACTTTCGATTTTGTTAATTTGAATTTCCCAGCAGGATTTTTCTTAATATTGATCAAACGCCTCGCCAGCAGACTTTTACATTATCAATATAAAGCTAACGTTTTAAAACAAATCTAAATCTTACATATGAAAAATGGATGGAAAAATCATTTTGTTGCAACCATACCGTTGCGTATCTGGCTTGAAAATTTCATCATATAATTTTGTTTCATAATATGTACAAGAAAAATTAATTAGACCGTTGTCTATTTCGTTTCTTATCTTATCATGTTACAGAGGAAGCTGTCTATGACTAAATTACCAGTTTTTTTTCTCTTCTAGTGATTGGAAGTCTCCATAAGACCCTGGGCCATCCTATCCCACCTTTTCTGTTATATTTTCTTTATCTTTATGTGACAATTAACAAACAAAAAAAACTTTGCACAGTAAAGGGGCTTCAATTTTTACAGTCAGTTCCGCGTACACAAGACATGTGGCGAAGTCATTTTTCTCCACAATTTAACGGGGTTACACCCCATGTCTCTACCGTACTCGTAATGCATTAGTCATTCAGATACCTATTACATATCGCCGTGAAACGGAGAACATGACAACAAAAGCAGACAAGCGAAGCAAAATACAACTGGGTTACCTACTTGTACTTCTACTACTAGACTTGCAGGCGTCACCTTAACATGCACCGGCTCGAAAGGGTCCTCTATGGGGAGGCTGAAGGTTTCGTCCCAGGCGGGGTTCAAATCCCGGTACACCGTTTTGGACTTGTACATGAGCCGTCCGCCGATCTTGAATTTGACGTACGGATCACTGGTCCCTGTTGAAAAAGACATTGTGTTTTTAAATTTATTAAACTATTCGAATCCGGCCGTGAAGAAGCAAAACCAAAATATTTATTTCGGACGTTTTCTACTTATTATACATTTCGTTAAAGAACATTGATGTACATTGTACATAGAACAGCACAGTTTTTTTGTAATCATGTTTTATTTTAAAAGGTTTCAATGTTTTTTAAACCTGAACGCACAGTTAACATACAGGGTGTCCCACCAAACTTGGACACCTCAAATTACTCGGCCCCTGAAAGAGTTTTTGAAAAATATAAAAATCTAGGGTACATGTGCTAATTATGCGGTTTCAGTTATGAAATTTTTTTTATACAGGGTGGTTCAAAAGTCAGAAATTGAGGTGTCAATTTTCGATTTTCAAATGGATCGACCTGAATTTTCTTTAATAATTTTACTTCTAAATGATTCCTGAGTAGGTACTTTTTTAAACAAGAATATTACATACAGTGTGGTTTTTTTTCGACCAATTTTTTTTTCTAAATCTTGAATAACTCAAGTTCGGTTCATTTTTTCGATAACAAGAAAAGAATGTGTTTGTGTAATGAATACACGCACTTTCAAATGGCATCAAATTTTTTTTATACAGGGTGGTTCACAAGTGAAATAATGACTTGATTTTTTTTAAAACCGAGTTTTTTTAATTTTTTATTTAGGATTAATAATTCTCGTCTAATTTTACACATTTTTCATTAGTCATATCGAAAAACAAAACTAAAGTGTTGTACAGGGTGAGACATAATTTTTTTGTAACACCCTGTATATGGGCAGTCAAAGAGACGCAAAATTAAATATAAAGACTAAATATGCAAGAAAAACTTTGATTTTTAATTAAACTGAAAAGTTATGGTGTTTTAACTAATATTGTCGCATGGACCACCCTGTAGATATTTTCTTAAACCATCATATGGGTAGTCGAAACTGTCTAAAATTCAACGAGGAGTCCAAATCTGAAAGAAAAAAAATGAATTCAAAAAGCCATGCTCAATTTTGTGTCTACACCTACCTACTTTTTATTTCAAGTTTTAAAATCATTCAGTGTGGACACCAAATTGAAAATGGCTTCAAATTCGTGTTTTTTACTTGTTTTTCCCACATGATTCGAAGTGTTCGTTGAATTTTATACAACTTAGAGTACCTACATGATAGTTTAAGAAAATATCTACAGGGTGGTCCATGCGACAATATTAGTTAAATCACAAAGTTTTTCTTGCATATTTAGTCTTTATATTTAATTTTGCGTCTCTCTGACTACCCATATACAGGGTATTATTAAAAAAATATGTCTCACCCTGTACAACAATTTAGTTTTGTTTTTCGATATGACTAACGAAAAATGTGTAAAATTAGACGAGAATTATTAATCCTAAATAAAAAATTAAAAAAACTCGGTTTTAAAAAAAAATCAAGTCATTATTTCACTTGTGAACCACCCTGTATAAAAAAATTTGATGCCAATTGAAAGTGCGTGTATTCATTACACAAACACATTCTCTTCTTGTTATCGAAAAAATGAACCGAACTTGAGTTATTCAAGATTTAGAAAAAAAATTGGTCGAAAAAAAAAACCACCCTGTATGCAATATTTTTTTTATTTAAGTACTCAGGAATCATTTAGAAGTAAAATTATCAAATAAAATTCAGGTCGATCTATTTAAAAATCAAAAGTTGACACCTCAATTTCTAACTTTTGAACCACCCTGTATAAAAGAAATTTCATAAATGAAACCGCATAATTAGCACATGTACCCTAGATTTTTTTATTTTTCAAAAACTCTTTCAGGGGCCGAGTAATTTGAGGTGTCCAAGTTTGGTGGGACACCCTGTATATAATCTAGTTTTGGTCAGAACGTTATTGTTATTATAGTATGCTTTATAAGGCAAGACAAAAATATATACAGTAAAATACAATAAAATTAAGAAAAAATAAATAGATTGAGCAAAGAAACAAGAACAAAGAAAATGAAGCTAATGTCCTACCTAAAGGGCGGTGTTATTGCCTGTGGCAATCTCTTCCACCCAACCCTTTACACAACGTTACACACTTTTTCAATTGAAAGACGTTTGAAAAGATTACTAATTACAGAATGTATATATTCTTAATGTTTAGCACATTGTGTAATCATAATATTATAAGTTGAACCTTAAAAAAACGATACATTCTTTTTGATAAACAAAGAAACATATTTAATTCCTTCTAAAGTGCACAGTTGCGACTGACCAGTCTTGTCTCTCGCTATCAAGTCTCTGCCTCTCTTGAGATGAATCTTCAGTTGAAAGAAAGAATACTGCCGCAGTTGTGTGGCTTTGCTCCTCGCCAGTTCCTCAGCCAGCTGAAACACAAAAAATATATTGAGATTTTTTGACTAACACCTTTCTCACGCTTGCACAATGCAATAAAGTAAAATAATGTATAATTTACTGCGATCAGGACCTTACAAGTTACAAGTATTTTTCTCAAAGTTTATTTTCAGGGATAGAACAAGAACTGATGTGCCTTAGTCGTCTTGTTTTCATCACTGTTGTATGTGTCACACTCGAACGTATGAATGGAATGGCTTTTTAATTGTTTCTCGACATCACATTGGGGTCCCCAATATAATTGAGTACAAGAAGAAAGACGAATTCGGTTGTAAAAAAAGTTATTTAACTCTGGGATTCCGACCACATTGGGACATCCCCAGACTGAGACGGGCTAACACTGGTGAGTAGATAGGTGCCGGAGATGGTTGATTTGAATGTGCTTCAAGGCACACCAGCACTAGCAGTACGAGTTATTCGAGAGCAGCTAGCAACTGAAGACGGAGGACAAGCCATGGGTCCCAATGTAAACTTGAAAATCACAGTTAAAAATGTGCTTTGATTTAATAAATTATACTACTTACGGAAAGTTCCTCCTGGTACTCAGGGGGAGCCGGTACAGCAAAGGGAGCTGGAGTGGCGACGGGCGGTCCGCCCAATGACTCCTGATCTGTAGACCGGAATGCACCGAGCAGACTGATGGGACCTGAGTAGCGAAAACAATTTTATTACTTGAGTTGCAGCGTATTAACACTTTTTTTTTTCTTTTTTAAAAATGATTGTCTGACCTCGGACTTGTCTGAACATATTCTACCATGCGTTGGTTCTAGCAAAATATTATAATAATTATTATATTATCAGTACATTATAAGAAGGTGTATTGTTTTCTTGTGATGTTGTTAAATTTGTCAATCAAACCAGTTTGGTTGACTGTACAGGGAGAAGAACATGTTGACAGTTGTAAAAGCTAAGAGATTGAAAAGTACATGCGAGCCGTGTGAGAGAGTTTAATGCGTCTCATTTGTTGCAGGTATCATTCGAGGGTGTTTTAAATACCAAGTTGAATTCCTTTTAGAAAACAAACGAATAGATGTGAAGTCTTGCAGAGTTGTGTTCTTCTCTTTACATTTTTCTTTGTGAAGATAGTACATTTTAGCGATATTTACCTCGGGTCTAAGATATTTTTTACTTGTTCTGCTGAAGTGGCTTTCATAGATCGGAATTGACCCAGTGTAATCTAATACGATTCAACACTTCAGGAGGAGTTTTGTTTGGAGGCTCCTTCTTACTACACTTATCTTCTTGTACAAAGCCACCACTCAGTTTCTTCTTCGCAGCATTCAGAACAGTTTTGTCACTAATACCAAGAGTCATGATGTAAAGTAGGTACATTGTACAATATTGTACATACTTAAATAGTCTACTTTACTGTACTGATGAAATACTTCTTAGAAAATAATTATTATACATGGACAATATGAACATCATAGAATCATAAGCCGGAATGAAAACTCTATGAATGTTATCATATTTGTGTTAATCACGATGTGATGTCACAATTAATCAAACTCTCCTTACTAAATTTATGCTTAACTTGGGACTCGAACCACCGACCTCCATGTTACAAGTCCGCCGCCTTATCGATTGAGCTACTGAGGTCGGTATGAATGAAAATGAACTCTATGAATGAAAATTAACTAATAATAATGAGTCCAAAAACTTGGTCATAAATTTCGAAGGGTTTTAAGTCCATAAATAGTTATAAAGAACATATGCGTTCGTAATGAGGTTGCAAGTACACTAGCCAAAAAAAAATAGGGCCCACCTGAAAATTTTCACGACATCGTGTATAGGACACCTTGAAGTTAAACTTTAGGGTATTATCATGTCTTAATCTTGTTTATTGATACTCTGAGACAGTTGGTATGGTTTTATTTATGGATATCACTGGGTAATTAGTCTTTATTTACCTTTTCTAGAGATAGTGCTCTTTTGTGACAGTAAAGTTAATTTTAAATGGTTCTTTTTAATTTATTCTTAGACCAATAATTTTCAATGAAAAGTCTTTTCGGGTGTTTTGTATCTTTTTTGTGACCCTATGCCGGGTCTTCGTCGACATTTAAATGCAGAATCTCGTTCTCGTGCCATAACCTTGCTGGAAAATGGAGTCTCCCAGAGATTGGTCGCGAATCGGCTTCGTGTGTCCCGAAGAGCCATTAGAAACTTATGAAACCGTTTTCAAGAGACGGGTAGTGGTGACAGAAGACCTGGCTCTGGACGACATCGCATTACTTGGGAGCGGGAGGATCGTTTTATTCGAAGAATTGCCCTACAACAGAGCTTTGTCTCAGCTCCTGCGATACAAAATCAATTGGAAGCATAATCAAACATTCAAGTAAGCGACCAAATCATTAGGAACGAGCTCAGAGAATCTCAGGTGAGGTCAAGAAGACGTTTGGTGAAGCCAAAAATGACAGCAGCTCACTGCGCGCAAGATTAAGATTCGCGCGAGAGCACATCCAATGGGGTATGGACAACTGGCAGTGGGTGCTCTTTTCGGATGAGTGCAAGATTATGTTTCATAGTGATAATAGACGGATTAGTGTATGGAGACGTGAAGGAGAAAGATTTTCTGAGCCCTGCATTCACGAAACTGATCAGTATGGTGGCCCAAGTGTCATGGTATGGGGAGGGATAAATTTAACCGGTAGAACAGAGCTTGTAATTTTCCGTGACAGCAGAGTAACCTCGGAGAGTTACATTGAGCAAGTCATCGAACCTCAGGTGATACCATTTGCACATCGTTTGGGCCCGAATTCTGTTCTAATGCATGACAATGCTCGCCCTCATGTCGCGCGCGCTACCAGGCTAGCTCTTCAGGAGGCGAATATCGAAGTAATGAACTGGCCTGCAATAAGCCCCAACCTAAATCCGATCGGACACGTATGGGATCAACTGAAAAGGAGACTTAAACTACAGATTTTGGCCATAGGATCTCAAGAAGAACTTATACGGGCCTTGAAAGTGTGTTGGGACGAAATTCCTAAAGAAAACCTTGTCAATCTCATTCAAAGCATGCCAAATAGAATAGAAGAGTGTGCAAGGAAAATAGGGACACACACTCATTACTGAGAATTGATCATCACCACTTTACAGCGACTCAGAAGACTTTCAACACAACCTGAATAACTAAGGTAAACATGACAGTTTTGTCAAAATTCTTTTAAATGGTTGAAATATCCTTTTTTTCCCTTAAAATATTGTCACCTTTACTTAAATAAAATGAGTATACCCTAAGTAAATACATTTCTTAACTTTCTGTATAAAATAATAATACTTAGGTATGCTTTGTTATTTAGAAAAAGTTGGGTGGGCCCTATTTTGTTTTGGCTAGTGTATATTGCAATTTTGGTTATCCTAGAATTTTTTAAATAAAAATCAAACTCTTAGTAAATCAGAATTTCAACAAACAAAATAGAAGGTTGTAAGTCCCATATATGTATTTATTTATTTTTACCACGAACTTAACAATTAGAGGTAAAAAGTCGCAAATGCCAATACAACACCTTTAGAAGAATTTTTGATTCTTAAGAGTAAAAAAAAAATACACTGCCAATATGGACTCAATATTTCCTCGTGATTGGTTTACATTGAATACACGTGAACACTATCCCTCAACTTTCACCTTGACAACAACTGAAGAGGTCATATCTGAACGTTCTTTAACTTGAGCGATCTAAACCAATATTATTCTGTCCTCGTGACAAAGAAAGAACCCTTTCTTTCATGTATAAAACGGTATGTTTTTTATTTGATAAAAAAAGAACGATGAAATAAATAGGAAAGTAAATTGCTAAGATAACTCTAGAGACGTGATGTGTGATGAAGTGGATATTGGCAAGATGGACTATAAGAGAGAGAGAGAGAAATAAAGGAGAGGAAATGGATAGAAAAAGGAAAGTCTAGCGAGAGAGAAAATTGATGGAGTGGGAGTACTGCGTCAAGCTAAGGCAACTATTCACTTCGTTAGGTTTTCAGATATTGCATCAAAACGTACCTACATAATTTTACCTAGCTTTATGGAATACCCAGACACAACATTTTTTATGCATAGTAGGTATGAGTATGTTGTAAAAGTCGATAAATTGTGTCTATTTTCTTTAGATTAGAGAGAAAATACGCTTGAATTTTTTCAGAAATAAAACTCAGTAATATCGAAAATCCTAGTCAATATGTAAGTTTCAGAATAGTAGCCCAAATCTTGGCAACTAGTTACAGCATACAACATTTTTTTCTAGCATACAACACTTTTTTCTGTGATTATGATACACTTGAAATAAGGACAATAGTCTTTTGCTGCATTTTTGCTCTTGTTTATAGTATGGTTTCCATTTTTGTCTATTTTTTTGTAATCTTTGTTAGTACTGTACATATGTCTACAAGACTTCCAGACTTTATCCCACCCAGGCTTGGGTTTCTCGGAAGCGACTCAAAATATCAAATATGCAACAACAACAAAAAAAATTGCCTACACGGCCCCACTCAGGCTGGTCAGTGGTCATAGACTAATTTTAACCATCTGTTCTAACATCTAGCTCGTTGACCGTAAGTTTCAGAAAAATAAAACTACCTAGCCCTAGGCAATTATTATTTAATTATTTATTATAATAGAGATGGTGAAAATGCTGCGCCGCATTGGTGTATGGCCGTACGTTTTCTACTTTTATTTTATTTTTCAAGCTAAGAGGCCGTGGTTTTAGGGGGGTTGATTCTCATGAAAATTCCGATGTCTGATACCATATGGGCTAGACTGAAGTGACACACACACTAACATTTCATACTCAAACACAGAACTGAAGAGTCAGTAACAGAAATGAACTAGAGAAACTGAAGTTATAAAATATGGCGAGAGAGAGGTATATTTTATGCCGGGACACTGGCCACTGTTGAAGGGATTTGAAGGTGCTCGTCAAAGAAAATGTTAAAGCGTTATCCTACTAGTAAATGGCCATGTCTTTTTCTACTAAGACTCTGAGAGTTACTTTAGCTCCATTTTTTTAAAAATCATGTAATAAATGTTAATCATGTTTTATTTAAAATGTACAAATAAAATGTTTTTTAAAAGAAAAATAGTCGAGCTCGCTTTGCATGTTTTTACTCTGGGGCAGCGTGCGAATTTCCCCTTTGGATCGACAAGAGATATTTTTTGTCTAAAGAAGGTGCCTGCTCTGTTGTTTCCTGTGTGGTCAACCAACATTTTTGAAATTCTTGATATCAGTGCTTTGGCTGCAGGTCCAAACGCACCAAAAGTTTCCACTGCACTTTAGCTCCATGGGCATTCGAAACCTAGTTGGTTTTTTGGCCTCGTCAACAATGTACCTCCATATTATCTTGTGCTTAGGTCTTCTTGATAGGAGGGTTAGGTGGTAGAAAATGCTTTGAACATTTCACCGCACCTAGTGGATGGCAATTGGGAGAAACTACTTAAGTATTATTTCACTGAGAACAGTTCATATTTAATAGTAAAAGTACTACATGTACTTTAGAGGGCTAAACTCCCGTCGTATTTTTTTTTATTTAAATTTTTATTATTTTTTTTATTACTTAAAATGATTTTTATTTATTTATTTGAAATATGACCATGCAGTTGAAAGCAACCTTAAAAAAAAGTTACCCGCGTGCTCGTGTACGGACGAAGCGGTGCTGTACTGGCGGTGCACGGGCGAGCGGGTCAGAGGCGTGGGCAGGGGACTGCTGCACTCCGACGAGTTGTCAGTGGTGTACCCGCCGTCCGTGACGCCCGACTGTTGTCGGGTGAAGAGGGGCGTGTCGCTCGGGGGCACGGACAGCTTCTTGGTGTGCTTGAGGCGGCTCCTGTTGCGTATCCAGCGCTCCTGAAATCAAACGAGAGAGGCGAAGAACAATAATTCATTAATAATTATTAAGTAGAAACAGAAATTTCTAATTGCTAAAGAAATATTCGCTTCTCGACACTCTCTGGCCAAGGCGTTGATCAGGTGATCTACGTTTTTGGATTTTTTTACAGTTGGTGTTGCGTCAACAAAGGAATATGGAATTTGTAAAACTACTAGCGGCGTTGCGGCTAGACCTGCAGCGCGGTGTGTTCACCGAGGCATGGCCGTGCTGGTAAAAGATAAATATTTGGTAGTTATTTATGTATTCATAGTTAATTTGATACACTACTTTTTCTCACTTCATAACAATGATCATAAAATACACAAATATGTATGACGATTATGTGAACATCTCTATGTTACGACACGAAATGTTGAATTGAAGTTAATCACTAAGTAGGTAATATGGTACAAACATTTCTAAGAATGAACATCCTCTTTTTCAATTGAGACCCTTTTTCAGTGTCTTAATTTGCGAAGGATAAAAACAATGAAAAAATTGTTAAAAATATTGATTCTTTTGTTCTATAGCACATGGGGACGAAGAAAAATTTGTTGGAGGTTAAAAATGCAGAAAGGCTCAGTTCTAGGAATTCTCATTCCAGAAATCTATTGGGACGGCCAGATTGGAGACTGAAAAAGCTCAATTTTGAAAAATGGACATTTTAAAAATCTCAATAGCTCTTATACAATGTCATTAGGACTAAATTTCAGCTCAATCGGACTTGTACATTGCGAGAAATACTTAGATATATAAAAGCTCAACTTTTTGAAAATTGACGTTTTACGCAAAAACACTAATGAGCCTGTCTGTCATTGGTAACCATGCAAAATTTCAGCTCAATCCGACTTGCAGTTCTCGAGTTTTAGGCGACTAAACATTCACACACACACACACAAACGAATCATTTTATAAAATAAGATTCATCTTGAGATTTTTTTTCTAATTGTACCTACATAATAATAATATCGCCTTATTTATACTGCCCGATTAGGACTATTAAAGTCCCATTATTCCAGCAGTAAGCCCAAGACATATTATTATGTGGTAAAAATCCCAATTGGGAGGATAACATGTCATACGTAATTAGTGGATTCCAATGTATCGAACGTCTTTTGGGTATTCGAATGTTCTATAATCTTTTTCTCGCTCATCTATGAAGTCACATCTATAATCTTTTTCTGGCTCATCTATGAAGTACATTACTTGTAGCCACTCTTTATCAAGAAATATTGACAGAGGAATTCTTGAAAAGAAATGAACAATTTAAGCTACCCAAGTTCGGACCAGACCAAATTTCGGAATGCTGAGACATTTTTCAAGTACATAAAGAGCATCGTAATGATAAAATACGTAGAGACAAACATTTAATTATTATTACACAAATTCGATCAAGTTTTATTTACAGTAAGACTTTACATATACATACAAGGAATATTTACAATTATTTAATCAAAACTTGATCGAGGGTAGTGCTAATGTCAACGGCATGCTCTTTCGTTTGTTTGCATTAGCATTGAATAATTAATATCTTATTAATTTTTTCCGTCCTAACTGTGAGATTCTTCCGTCCAAGAAAAGTGAGATACTTACTATAAGGCTGATTGGTTGGAAACCGTTTATTCTTTTAGTTATTTTTATTTGTTTATTTCATAACTATTTTCACATTCATTGAAATTCTGTTGTTTTATTTTTTCAAAATTTCTGTCTTGTGAAAAGATCTGAAAATATATCTTTCAAAGGTCAAGTTTCATCTAAATCTAAAACAACCAGTAGAGACAGTTCTAAATTTTCATCTCTCTTGCAGAGTCTGGAGCGGGCTATTCTTTAACATTAATATACTTGAAATTTTGTTGTTTTAAATTTTGAAATCCCACTTCAAGACTTGCAGCCATACCGGCGCGTGCCTTGCTCGAAAGTCAGGTAATTAAACTAACTGTCTTTATGAGATGTTGTCTCATATGAGAAGAGAATAGAAGAGATGAAATTTCGCAGATCTCTGATCTTTGACACCCCGCTCGATAGTTTGCAGATATTCCTTTGGTCTTCGTCCCCGTTATGAAGTATTTGGACTAATATTATATTGTAAGGTCGATATTTTTCTTTTTAACGGATAACACTGCTTTGAGTAGCAGTACGTTTCCTGCAATTGGAAGGTCGATGGATCTCATCGCATTTTGAGTGAACACTCACAGGATAAGCAGAGTATTGTTCTGTCTCAAGAGTTGACTTTGAAATACACTTGAGAGCAGCAAAAGCGAATCAAACTTTTTCCTCCACCAAAAATGCGATATCTTCGAAATTACTATTTCTATCGAGTCGTATGATATCTCAAAATGTTGTAAATTTTGTTTTCTACAATTTCTTAATTTGATTGTTCAAAAAACACTTACCAGAAGCCGTCAAAATTAAATTTTACTACAGGATGTCAAAAAAGAAGAAAAACCTGATTTTTTATTTTTAACAAAAGACATTATAACCTGAGAAATCACTAAGATTCATTCATAACAATGGTGAATCAGTATTTTGTGTTGCCTTCCTGAGCTATGATCATAGCATTCATTTGATTTGGTATTGGCTGGATCAAAATAACCACAATTTCTTGGGGCAACCTCTCCCATTCTTCGGTGAGGGCGATCTTGAGCTCTGCTACAGTCTGGGGAGCCGGTATTCTGCCTTGAACACTTCGTTTGAGTTGGTCCCATAGATTTTCAATCGGATTGAGGTCGGCACTAAGAGAGGTCTAGTCCAAAGTGTCAATATTTTCCTCACCCAAGAACTCCCGTACACAGTTAGCCGCATGTGGGCGGGCATTGTCGCACATGAGGAGGAACTCCTGGCCCATAATTTGAGAGAGAGGAACCACATAGGTCTGCAGGATGTTATCAATGTATCGCTGACTGTCCAGGCCACCTCCCGCACCGCATGTGATGAAAACCAATTCAGTCATTCTTTCAATTGAAATCCCAACCCACACCATACAGGAACCACCGGCGAAACTGACAGTTTCTGTGATGCATTACTCAGCATACCTTTCTCCCGCTCTTCGATAGACTCTTTTCCTTCTGTCATCACCAAACAAACACACCCAGCATTCATCAGTGAAGAGAACAGAGCGCCATTGCTTGGGTGTCCAATCCACGTGTTTTATGGCGAATCTGAGTCTCCTTTCCCTGTGCTCTCTGTAGAGTTTGGGTCCAGTTAAAGTTTTTTTTTGGTTAAATTCTAGCTTTTTGAAGTCCTGCAGACTCATGTGGTTCTTTTCGGTCAAATTATGGGCGACCACTTTCTCCTCATGCACGAAAATGCCCGCCCACATGTGGCAACCTGTGTTCGGGAGTTCTTGGGTGAGGAGAATATTGACACTTTGGACTAGCCCTCTCTTAGTGCCGACCTCAATCCGATTGAAAATCTGTGGGATCAACTCAAACGAAGTGTTCGAGGCAGAATACCGGCTCCTCAGACTTTAGCAGAGCACAAGATCGCCCCCACCGAAGAATGGGAGAGGTTGCCCCAAGAAATTGTGGTTATTTTGATCCAGCCAATACCAAATCGAATGAATGCTGTGAAAAAAGCTCAGGAAGGCAACACAAAATACTGATTCACCATTGTTATGAATGAATCTTAGTGATTTCTCAGGTTATAATGTCTTTTGTTAAAAATAAAAAAATCAGGTTTTTCTTCTTTTATGACATCCTGTAGTAAAATTTAATTTTGAGGGCTTCTGGTTCGTTTTTTTTAACAATCAAATTAAAAAATTGTAGAAAACAAAATTTACAACATTTTGAGATATCATACGACTCGATAGAAATAGTAATTTCGAAGATATCGCATATTTGGTGGAGGAAAAAGTTTGATTCGCTTTTGCTGCTCTCAAGTGTAGCTCATGTCCAAGCTCGAAATCTAGGCAAAAATAGAATCATATCTATTTTTATTCTACAATTCTTTTTGAGAGATAAAACTGAGGACAGGCCTGAATAACATTTATTTTTACAAGCATTTGGACATTATTCAAAGCCTAGTAAACTGTCACCTCTACAAGAGTGGAATTTCGGTATTTATTTATTTTGTATTACAGATAATAGATTTCTGTCCTTTGTAATCCAGAGGGCAAAGTGCTTAGAATACTTGTATTGAAGTAGTATTTTATGTGATTATGATGATTGACAGTGATTCGCAAAATCTCTGTTGTGATGAAAATTCATCGTATTATTCTCTGTGGGACAACCAGTGGTCCCGTTTAAGAGTCCACGCGCCGAGTACTGGCTACATACCGTTAGAAATACTTACAAATAAATACACAACACCGACACTAATTAATTCAAAATTCACTGCAGAATCCAAATTTGTAAACAGATGAGGGAACTAATTAGAAAGAGAATTGGCACAAGTAGTAGAAAGAGAGAAAAAAGAACTACTACAACGATTGACTTTCAAAATAAAAAAAGATCTTACAGAAGGAATTTGTCCATCAGAGTTATTGATACCAGCTATCTTTGTCTGCAAGTTAGCAAAGCATAGCTCCCAAAATCTTAAAAAACACCTGGAAAGTCCATCTTAGTAAAAATCAATATTTGAAGGGAAAAAAATACAGTTCATCACAGAAAAGGAATCTCAAAAAAGGAACTTCGGGAGACTTGAATATTCCGATCTGGTCTAGGTCAACCAATGGCCAAAAAGACTGAACCTTTTCACAAAAAACCGCGCACGACTTTTCCTGTCCTCAGGAAGCTTCAAATCCAGGACCTCATTGATGAGGAAATGCACAAGATGAGAGAGGAGAGGATAGTGAGCAGGACACACAAGAGAGTTCTGGACATGCGATCCGACTATCCGGACATGCCGAGGTAAGATCGCGCTGCTTTCAGGAAACTATGTATTTAGAACTATTTTGCTTGATTCAATTAAGCGATTTTTTTTTAGATGAGTCCGTTTGCAATTTCTGTAACGACCAGTTTTATTAATTCCTCCCAAGTTTTAATAATTAATCATTTCTTATGTAAACTTTAAGATTTCTCTCCATTGTGCCTCTTGTGAATATTCTCTTAATTTACCTCTTGTTATTCTTACATCTTTTTGCAAGTCTTCCCTTATGCTTGTTTTAATGTAAAGTTTACTTTTATCCTAATATATCAGATTTTAAAAGATTTGAAGTGAGTGAGACTAGTACTGGGATTGCTCTCCATTCTTCTAGAACTTGTTTTGTAACATTTTTCAAGCAATATGTAGCACCTTTCACTCTGAATTTCTTGAATTTACTCGAAGTTTATTGGTAGTAGTTCTGTATCTTATAAGCTAAAAAATATTAAATCATTGTACCTGTCCGGTATTTGAAGTTTAATTTCCTGTAGTTCTTCTTTGACTTTTTTCATTGGAACCATCTTACTCTAGTTTCTCATTGATTTCTTCCATCACTCATATATTACTCTTCCAATTTTCTCTCCAGGAGCCTCTCCAGTTCTATAACTTTTAGATCCATTTGGTTTCAACAAGTCTTAAATTTATAACGTAATTTCGATATAAACAAATTCGCATGTTTTGTCTATTTACATATTTAATATCTATCCTCAAAGTAAATGATGACTCATCTGTGAAGTCTCTATATCACATCTTTGCAAAAGAAGATTCTTTTTTCGTGATATCCTGGTTGTACCTCTTTCTGCTTTGAATATTTTGTGGACAGCAGCCGATGAAATATTCAGCTGCTCGCTGATCCTATTGAGAGTATGTTCCGCATTGTTGTCTATCAGAGCTAGCACATTTGTTTCATCCTGAGATTTCTGAGTGCTTCTTCTTTTGCTTATTGTGTTACCTATTTCTTCACTGTCTTTCAAAGTGGACCTATATTTCTTTCAGTTTTGACACTGCTCGCATTACTCCAATGTGACAAATTGGTGGTGATCTGGATACTTTGTTAAAAACAATGTCACTGTTTTCCGGTCAAAAAAACTAACACTTGATACCCATAACCTACTGAGAGGATATGCCAGCCATGTATTGAAAATCTTACGTAAAATCCAATGAAACAAGTAGAAACCCTGTATCTAAAGTTTCATCTACATCTTATCTTTTCACAATTAGTAGTCTAAAAAAAGCTCCACTATGCTATAATATATCTTTGGGTGGGGAAAGTTAACCAAGGAGAAAACCAGTGTTCCGCTGGAGGACAATGAACACATAACAGACTAGCGAATCCTAAAAAACCAGGCTAGCTCTTCTCAGTTACCAAAGAGTTCAATGGAAAGGAAAAAATCCAAGTTCTCATGATGGTTGATCGCCCATAGAAATACTTCAGAACGAGCCAACTTTTCAACTAAAGTTGGATAGAGACCTTCACTGCTCCAATTGTAGCCAAGCTGGCTACAACAATAACTATACTATAACTTTGTCTTCATTAAAAAAGAACAAGACAGCGTCGATGGCATGTTGAATACACCGGTTCCCTTCAGAACACCGAAGTTAAGCGACATCCAGCGAGGTTAAGACTTGGATGGGTGACCATTCAAATTCTAATTCTCGTGACGCTGGCTTTTCCCGGCCCCACTCAGGCTGGGTGAGGTCAATGTGAGTAGCAGGTTTGTGAGTTTCCTGCGAATGGAGGGTAAAACCCCCGTCGTGATATGACCATGGCAGTTGAAAGCGACGTTAAACCCCACTTAAAAAAAAAAAAAAAAAAAAAAAAAAAAAGAACAATGAAAAACATATAGTTAAAAATAAAAATAGTTGTGTTCACCCCGATAGGTTCACGGTAAGCAAATGGAATGCAGTAGCCGCCTGGGCCTGGGATATCGAAATGGAAACCTGCGCCATCTGTCGGAACCACCTGATGGACGCTTGCATCATGTGCCAATCTCTGGAACCCGACGCGGAGAAACCCGCCAACTGCAGCGTGGCCTGGGGAACCTGCAACCATGCCTTCCATCTGCACTGCATCGCCACCTGGCTCAACACCAGGGAGGTGTGTCCGCTGGACAACAAGGTGTGGGAGTTCAAACGGTATGGCATGTGATTGGTCCATGCCATGAGGGAGTGTGGGAGTAAAAGCGGTATGGCATGTGATTGGTACATGCCATGAGGGGGTGTGGGAGTAAAAGCGGTATGGCATGTGATTGGTCCATGCCATGAGGGGGTGTGGGAGTACAAGTGGTATGGCATGTGATTGGTCCATGCCATGAGGGAGTGTGGGAGTAAAAGCGGTATGGCATGTGATTGGTACATGCCATGAGGGGGTGTGGGAGTAAAAGCGGTATGGCTTGTGATTAGTTTCATGTCTCATGGAGGTTTGTCCACAGAAAGCAAGGTGTGGAAGTACAAGTGGTGTGGCGTGTGATTGGTCCATGTCACAGAGAGGTTGACAAGGTATGGATTTCAAGCCGTATAAGAGATTCTTGACTGCAGATGAATGGTTGTCGACTGGTGAGACACATGTTATTTGGTGTGATTCATGACATTCCACCGATTAACTGTTAAAGTCAACGTTTTGCGCTGGTTTGTTGATGGCTTAAACCCTCTCCTACCAACAAAAAAAAAAAAACATAACACAGTAGACAGTTCTAAATCGTTGACGAGATAACATTGTGTTAGATCAAATACTGTTTCGTGGTCTTATACATGATAATGCCTACCAAGTATGTTAACGTTTATGTTATCTTTGAACATTCAACTTGATCACAAAAATTAGTCAACAACAATAACACCAATAACTATTGAAAAAATGAATAGAAACATGTCTTTTTTTCATACATTTAGGGCCAAACTATGGAAATTAAGATTCAACGTATCACAGCGCACTATTTATTTATTAATTCATTGAAAAGTATAGTCCTTTTGTAAAAGTCTATTTACATTGAGAATGTGACACAATAAACTTACAGATTCTAAGCATACATAGTTGAAAATATCAGAGCATATAGTTCGTGTTGAGGGACAGTCTGGCTTATCTTAACTTTAATCTAATTTAGACTGTGAAAGTAAGGGACTCTTTAGACTCATTCTTGCAGGATAAACAGAGTATTGTATTGTAGTCCTGTTTTTTTTGTAATATTTCAATAATATTTATTTTACTATCTATAAAACAAGTCAACCAACTCATTTCCCTGAGGCACACAGCCCACACAGCCGCATTTCCTCTTTGAATAGCTAGGCTTATTTTTTGTGATAAATAGAATTTTGCTCTACCTCCCATCACCTGATTTTTCATAATTTAGGCCGTAGACTAGGGGTGCGTTTATCAATATTTTCACACAAATGAATTGTTGAAAAGAATTCATGTAGTTAACTTACCTTCAGTGTGGAAAAGAAGTAGTGAGTTTTCTGCACCACGGAAATGTGCTGCACGGTGGATTTGGAAGATCCCTGCGGACTGTACGGTACACTGTTCTGACTCAAGTCGCTCGCTGATTTGGTGAGTCTGCGCGACAGAGTACCAGATGACGGCGAATCCTTGAGAGACTTTGAACTTAGCTTGAATCTGCATCGCCCTGCAATCGGAGAAATTTAACATTATGCCGTGTAAATATCTCTGAGATACACAACTTCTTCGTATATTCAAATGGAAATATGTACAACTTGTGTGACTTTATGTCCGCCGAAAAGTGGGATAATTATAATTAAATAGTTTTAAGGTGACTTGTTTAGAAGAATGTGGCTTGAAAATGTGGGATATTTTCTAAGAAAGAGACAATAAAACAAATATATTTTAAGAGACTGCTCTAATAATAGAGAGTTGCCAAAAAACACAGTATAACCATCAATAATCCAAGATTAGATGTTTTTTTCTTTATTTTAAAAAAGTGTTTTTTTAAAATAAAATAAAAGTGAGAATATCCTATTTTGCTTAATATAGGATATTCTCACTTTTTTCCCCCTTTCATTAGAATAACTTTGTAGGGCTGCTACCCTCAAGCCAAGTGTACTAACACTGTAAGTATATTCATATTTTCGTTGTCATATTTTATTTATTTTTTGTAGTTCGATGAATTCTTTTATTATTATGTATAACATTTCATCGAAAACTCCAGTTTTTGGAATTAGCCAAGTGTACTAACACTCTAAGTATATTCATATTTTTTAAAGTTGTCATATTTTATTTATTTTTTGTAGTTCGATGGATTCTTTTATTATTATGTATAACATTTCATCGAAAACTCCAGTTTTTGGAATTGCTCCCAAAAATGAAGCTGCGTTTCCCCTCTGAATTGCTAAACTTATCCTCTACATCAAGGAGAAACTTGATCTGGGATCTCCAGTTTTCGCAGCAAGGCGTTCGCCGGTACAGTTGACCAATTATAACAATATTCATATTGTTACGTCTGCCCGTGTTTTATCTTCAAATGTATAATTAAAGCTGTAGTTTTTTTAATTACGTCAAGTCGAAGAGGCATTACGCTTTTGGTTCAGTGCGATTTGTATCACATACACTCAAACAATTGAACGTTTAATGATTTGAGGTACACTCAAGGGGTTTCGTGATGGGTTCATAATTTTAAGTCGTGAACTTTGTTATTTCTTCTTTTCTTGGATCGACGATATCCAGCCTTACTAAAATCTGAATTCAACTAAAAATGAACAACTACCACAAGCAGAATTTTAGACTTTCATGTTTCCAAATATATGTTCAGCATAATGACGGAAAAAGTTATTAAGAAAACAAAAGTGGCCGATTTTTTTTAACCTCGTGTTGCTGGTATGTGAAACAAAAAAAAACAACATATTTTCAGACGGTATCGCATTTCCATTACAAAGGGAATGTGTAAAATGGTGTAAAATGACGCTTAGAAAACAAAAGTGGCTGATTTTTTTACCTTCTGGTGCTGGTGTGTAAAACAAGAAAACATTATTAGACGGTATCGCATTTCCATTACAAAGGGAATTTGTAAAATGACACGTTTTTTACTCATTACTTTGTATTCTTAATTATGTGAGTGAGTGGGGGAGAAAGAGAGAGAGAGAGAGAATTAAATTGAATGTCTCTTTATTTTTACAATAAGCTTTGTTGCGTACAAATAAAAATCTCCTAATCTAATAAATAACTTTGGGAGATGTTTCTCATCTCTTTATGCTTCCTTTTATGTACTACCTATTATTTTTTGACGACTTTCATCATCACGTAACCACTATGTATATCTAATACACTATGTATATCCATTATATCCACTATGTATATGTCTAATATCATTAACTATTATTTATTTAAAAATAGCGAGAGAGAGAGAGAGAGAGAGAGATAGAAAAAACTTATAGTTATAAAATAAAAGTTATAAAACAATTTCTATGTCGTTTTTGTACTACCTAGTTTGTTTTTATTCCATTTCGTAGTACTAGCGTTTGTTGACAAGAAGCTATCCTTTGCAGAGAGAGAAAGAGAGAGAAGAGAAAGAAAGTGATGCAAACATAGACAACAAACATACGGAGAGAAGAGTGATGATGGAAGAGATGAAAACAAAGATAGCAAACATGGTGAGAGAGGAAAATAAGAGGATGCTCCTAATAGGATTTGAAATGTTCCCTGATGAGTTTGTAAGTCTGAAGTGAGGGTAGATACTCGTCAAGGTATTAAGGGAACAAGATGAAACAAAAAGTGGAAGAATGAAAACAGATACATAATAGATGACATTTCCCTGTACATTATCCCCTATTACAACTGTAAAGGTAGGATTACTCTGAAAGCACAACCGTTTTGATGCATAAAAGAAGAAATTCATTTACTCGTGCGAAATTCGGATTCGCATCCTTTTTTACCTGGCTACTAAAAAACTAGATTTTTTTTAAGTTAATCTGCATATATGAAATGAAGAGAAACCTGTCGAATGATGACAGTGGATGAGCCATACCTAGATTTAGACAGGAAAATGCTGTAAATTTTTCTTGATATAAAAAGATATTCTTTTTGGTAATTAATAATAAAAGAATACTGCATATATGAAAAATTGTGAAACACTAATATTTTTTCTTCTTAGAAGCTAAAAAAATTGTTCGTATAATTATTATTGTTTAATATAACACATCTATTGAAGGTTGTATATCTGATCCATACCACTGACATGTGGTAGAGTTCCAAAAATACAGGCTGTCCACTTCGTTCTGTCCACTTTAGCCTCCGCAGTTGAGATCTTCTTGCTAAAAAAATATCCATTTTAAAAGGTTTTTTTTTTTTTCTACGCGCATCAATCCACTTGTTCTTCAATATACCCTTTAGTCTTATAATATCCCTCTGGAATGTGGTGTGTCCTCCCGTGAAAATGGTCCGAAGGCAATGAGGTATTTTTCAAGATTGCTCAATTTTGTATTTACGTTTGTCCCTTTTGAATCCAGCAGGTGCATGAACGATTGACTTCGAGGTATTTCACAAAATTCTAGGCCTGCAAGGCACATAATAATATTACTATCCAAATTTATTCAAATCCCACCTCTTCGCGTGGTTGTGATAATCTGTGACATGGCAGTTGCGATGGAAAATTGAGACCATAAGTTGAGAACCACTGTTTCGTTAATACTGACTCTTTCAAATGGTTCTTGGTTCATATTGGGAAAAAATAAGACAAAAGAAAATGAGTTTATTACCTAACAACGTCTAGAAAATTAAAAAACAACCCTCATAAACACGAAAAAAAGAGGGAAGCATCATGGGAAAAAGTTAGAAAAAAGAAAATTAGTTTTGTACCAAGAACTAGAAAATTAGAAACCCACACAAAACAAGAGAGATCTATGTCAGGCATCTATTATACCTGCTGAAATTAACTTAAAGAAGAGTTTTATGTCTTTTAAACTTCCTGAACATAGTGCTGCAGTGTTTGTTTTTTCCCCCCTCTAAAATAGTGTTTTTCAAACATTTGACTCCACGACCCCTTTCAAAAAGGTTCTGGTTGAAAAACACTGCTCTAAAACATCAACATTATGTTTGTACATCGGAACTGTTCAGAGTAACAATTGTTGCAGACATAGCTTTGCCTTGCCGTCAATTTTTTTTTTTTTTTTTCAGCAATGAAAAATGCAGTTACACAAAAACTGTTCATTATGGATTAACGAATATACCACTGTTTATATTGCCGCGGTAAGACTGTAAAGTGCCTTTACTTCAGCAGTTGTTGTAGTCAGCTTGACTTCAGCTGGAGGGGTGAGTGATGGTCTCCAGTCAACTTTATTTCAAAATTGGCTCGTCCTGAAACTCCTGAACCACATATTTCTATGTGCGATGAACTATCATGAGGACTTGGACTTGTTTTTATAAGCCATTAAACCCTTATGAAACTACAAGCTAGCCTGGCTTGTAAGGGTTGGCTAGTCTGTTCTCTACTTTCATTTCACACTAACGTGTCTCGCTTGAGGATGCTACACAGATGCGGTTCTATGTCAGGCCAAAATGAAATGTATCAATATATTTCAAACCATTCTGTACACTATCACATCTATTGCAGGTTGTATATATGATCCATGCCATTGCCATGTGGTAGAGTACCAAGAATGCAGGCTGCATTGCCGCGTTGAATCCCTATAGATATTCTCTGCAGCAAGAATTCTTTGGCACTTTGAGTGCCAGTGGCACGGATCAAATTATCACCCAATTTATAGTCTTCTCTACTTATAGTCTTCTAGCGAGACACTGGTCTTCTTCCTGTTTAACGTCCCCCAGCCAGACTAACTTTAGCAGTTAAAGAGGTCTTACGTATATCATAGGTAAATTTAGTTCCGTGGACTCAACATGTAAACTTGTATTGGTAGTGGGTTCATGGACTCTAAACATATGTTAACGTGCATTGATATTTTGTTTCTGTTGATAAGAGTTACTCATTTATCACTTATACTTTTATAAGGATTCTTTTCAATTTTAAGATTTACTCACTCTTTCGACTCGAGTTTCGCCTATCTTGTAGACTTGGTCACAAAGAACGGGTTCTTTTTTTGTTGTTGATATTTTTATTATTTTCCTTTAATGATTGTTTAAGATAAAAGAGAGACTAAATTCTGACTGGACTTGAAAACGTGTATTGAACATAGTGGATGAAAAAACGGCATATTAAACGAGAGAATGTTTTACCATAGAACTACTTCTCTCAGAACAAGAAAAGTTAAAAAGTCGTGAAACTTTTCCCCACTCCAATCCTACTTTATCCAGGTCACGAATGTAAATCTCCTACAGGTTACACTGAAGGTGACTTTTACGAATGGAAAGGTCTTTCACCTTTTTATTTTAATTGTTCAGAGCGGAGGCTTGATACAAACGCCCCCACTTCATCTTCTCATATACTCGTGCAAGTTATAAACGATCATAAAGTACTTGGGCCACGTTCCCCTACCATAACTCCACGGTCGTGAAAAGCCTCCAAGAACAGTGAAAGATTTGTACTTTCGTCTTTTTTCCAAGTATGTGAATTTTAAAAAAAAAAAAATGTTTTAACGTCACTTTCAACTGCATGGTTATCACGACGCGGGATTTACCCTGCATTTGCTGGAAACTGAAAAACCAGCTACTTTATCCAGCCCGCGTTAGGCCGGAAATAGCCAGTATCACAGGGGTTTAAATTTGAATGGTCAGTGATCACCCATCCAAGTCCTAACATCGCTGGACGTTACTTAACTTCAGTGACAGAACGAGAACTGGTGTAATCAACGTGCCATCGACGCTGGCTAAATAGAAGGTGCCCAAGTTTTTTTTGTAGAAATTTTCAGAATCAATTCTAGGGTACAATCTAAGACTAAAATAACTGGAGCACTCGCTTGCCATGCGGAAGGTCTCGGGTTCGATCCCCGAGCCGACAAAAAATTGTATTCTAAATTTGGTTAAAGTTATTTTTAAGGGATACCTTCCGGTGCGCTCTTGTTGACCCAGCACCTAATTGGGAAGGATTGTGTCACTTCTCGCCCATCAGAGGGGAGGCATACTACAGGATGGGCAAGCTACAACATAGATCACAAGCGTCTACGTACAGTAGCTCTTGTAGGCTGTGAAACACTCATCTTGAAATATAAAAAAGGGAAAGGCTTGATGTTGTTCCAGACTTCAGAGATAAAAGTGATATACGACAAGAAGTATCTACTACTAGTTTTAATGGTCCTTTATTTGACAGAGCTGAATATGGTTCAGCTCATGAATCATGTTCTATCGTACTTCTGCATCATGACTAAGGGTTGGGTGGAAGAGATTGCCATAAGCAATCACCCCGCCCTTTATTTAGGAAATATGTTTATATTTATTTTTCTATTCTTTTTCCTTTTTATTGTATATATTGTTTCCATTTTTTAATTGTTATAATAATTATTTGTATTGTACATAATATGACTTCTTTAATCTAATAATGTGTTTCGTAATAATAATGACTAGGCAATATTGGATTTATTAATGTTATCCCGTAAGTTAGAATCCCCTACTTTCGTGAAGCAGTCTTCTGGTGCCACCATTTAAGCGTGAAGCACTCGAGTTGTCCTATTCATAACAGCCCTCGCAATTCAGTCGTTTAAACGTATCCCCCGCTAGAAGAAGGAAATTTTAATGAGGTGCAATCAACGTAATCCTCACGACACCAGGCTCGGTGGTTAGGAAATTTTCTCTTCTGCGATTCGATAACAATTCAACTAAAACAATTGATATTTACTTTGCTACCGCCAACGACTGCTGTGAGCTGTGAAAAAAAATAATATTATAGAGAGAAACAAATGTTTTATTTATGATAAACAATAAAACAAAGATGCTGTCAGCATTTTTGCTGATTGCCAAAGTACACAGCATACCAATCTGTAAAATACATTTTTTACTGAAGGAAACATTAGGAAAGCTTTTTTTGGAGCCTTTCAAAATACTTGTCCTCGGGCCTGTGGGAGTAGTTCTCGCAAGACTCTTGAGAACAGTCATGAAGTCATTTGCATAATTATACAAAACAGGTGGGGAGTAATTGGAACTGGCATGTTTTTATTTTTGAATTCTATCAGAATATTTTCTAGACTTTATATTATGGATAAGATCTTTTCTGTAACAGGAGGTTATTAGGTACGGCTTAAATAGGAGCATTTCATCAATCTAGCATACAAAAAAAATTTTATGTGAAGAGGCCTTGTGCTTCACCACGAATGTAGAACTTGGCCCTTTTTTCAACGGTAATTTTTTGTGGGATAAGGAGTATACCTAAATCTCAACATTAAACCCTGTGCAAATTAAACCCCTACTTCAGGAAAAAATAAATAAAATCACTTCTGTATGGTTTTTTTTATTTGTGGTGAAGTGTACAAGGTCTCTTCAAAAAAATTGTGGGAAATGCAGCATTACTGAGAGCCTCTACTTTTCGAATTATTCTATTACATTAATTTCTTTTTACTCTGGTAATGCCGCAACTGGTCGTAACTCATACAAGTAACTACTCATTTTTCCTCACGAGGTACGAGTGGACCCCGAACATCCAAGTACAGAGCAGAAAAAGATTTCTAAGAGAAAGTGTAACATTTTCATCATGATTTTCAAATCTTCTTTGATTAATGGAAAAAATGGTTATTCAGAATATGAACTGAATCTTTTGAGATTTTCCGGTGATGGAACACTGGAAAGCAACTAGAGATTTACGACGATAAGCCAGCGTCGATGTCACATTGAATGTACCAGTTCTCATGCAGTCACTGATGTTGAGAAACATCCAGCGAGGCTAGGACTTGAATAGGTGACCAACCTTTGTGATGTTGGCTATTCCCGGCCACACTCAGGCTGAGTGAGGTTAATTTGAGTAGCTGGTTTGTGAGTTTCCAGCGAATGGAGGGTGAAACCCCCCGTCGTAATAATATTACCATGCAGTTGTACGTGACGTTAACCCCCCCCCCCCCCCCCCAAAAAGGAAATACGACTATAGAGAAGAACAGAACTTGCGGAGAATGATTCCAACTCTGCAATGTGCGAGCTCTGATATGAAATAATCTCGGTCACATTTTTATTAAATTTTTATGCAAACAGTATGCGTGCGCATTTCATTCAAGTGGCAAGCATTTGTACATATTTCAGAATGGAATTTGTCAAGTATGTACTATGAGAAATAGGTCACTTCAAGAAAGGGAAAATGTATGAAACTTCTTGGTGTTGCTGATTTTTTGTAAATAAAAGCAAAGGCGGACTTTTTTTCTCTTCAAGTACTGTGTAGTGTGTATTAATGTTTATTGGCGGTTTTTTTTTGTGTAGATTTTGGATTTTTTGGCTAAACCATTGAAGATATCTAAAAGTTTATGAGAATCGACCCTGTCCTGTGGGGTCTAGGGACTTTGCAGTGGAAGCAATTTTGTTTTATAAATCCGCATAATCCACACACGTTAAATGTCTAAATAAGATCAGGAGTTTTCTTCGTCTGATATGTAACGGTAACTAAAGTTAAGAAATACTAAGAAAATGAAGATGCAAGAACACTTGAACTGTATTCAAATATTTATTATACATATAATTTATTGTGTTGAACTGATTATTATAAATTGTCACAAATACTTCCTTTTCTGAACAAATTATTTTAATATGTCACAAATAATTCTTTTTCGCTAAATACCCAAGCTTTCTGTATCTAAATTATAACTTTAATAAACACTTAGCAAACCGTGAACTGAACTAATCTAGACTCTACGAGTTTCTAAGGCCGGCCATTCACGATCAACTGAGATGCCCACACATTCAGTTAAAACCATCAGTTCTCACAAATCTCACAATGGATTCCTACGACGACATCGCTGTTCTCGGATTATTTTTCGTAATGATCAAGAAAAATAAAAAAAGAAAGCCTAAATGTCGGTTTGCGGATATCGTCCGCGGAAGCTCCAGACTTGATAGATTGTTCACATTTCTTTCTTTCCTTGTTATAGGCTGACCTCAGGCTGTTGATTTTAGCAAGGTCAGACTTTACGGTGCCATCACTGTCTATTTCAGTTAGTTTCTTTGCTAATTTTGTAAGGGCAGCATTTTTTAAATTACGGTCTTTATATTCCTCGGAATTAACTTTCCAGAGACAGGGCTCTGATCTTAAAATTGCGATGAAATCGACTATTGTTTGAGTTGCCTTTTTGCTTGACATTTTTAAATAATCAAAATCGGTAATCTGAACTCTGAAGAGATTGGAGCGGCACGGTGGTCCCAAGGAGGACCACATAAAATGGGACCCTTACTGCACGGGCCCTCCTGACTTGTTGTGCCCTGTGAAAGCTACGACAATGTCCTTCTACAGCCGAAAACTTTTATCCAATAGGAAGAAGCTTGAGTGGTCCCTGGCTGAGTGAAGCGTGCTGAGACGATACTAAAGACAGTTCTCATATGGACCACCGTGCAGTAAGGTATATTTTCCAAGTGGTCTTTCTGGGGACCACCGTGCCGGAAAGGTTATTAAAAAAAATCCGAGCTGTGCCGCAAAGAGTTAACTGAGGACTGAAAGCGCCATTCACATAAAAAATTTAACTGTCAGTCCAAGCAACTTCAGTCCAAAATATAAATGTTTTATAATCCTACAGTCCAACTGATTAGTCGAATTGGACTGTCAGTCCACTGCCATTCACGTCAGTCGAAAGTATCAGTTTGGACTGATCAGTCCAAACTGACAGTTTGAACTGATCGTGAATGGCCGGCCTAATGTAGACTGCTTGTCGACAGTTTTCCGCAGACAGCAGGAAGAGAATTGGGTTTGTATTAAAACTCAATTTTTCACTCTCGAAAATGATTTTTGTGATTTTTCACTAAGTAAATAAGCTATTCTTAACAGTACTTTTTTTAAATTCTCTGTGCATAACACCATCAGTAGTGCAAACCATTGGAGTAAAGGAAGCTCGGATATCTTCGGCTGCATTGTTGTATTTTCTGTGTTTTTCATTTGCATGGTTGTTCAAGACAAATAAAATGTCACATTAAAAATATTCATATATTAATCTAAAACTCTAGCTCCATTAAGGCCCTGTACACACGGAGGTCGGAGCTACTAGAAAGAAACTGATCAGTGACGCAAATTACTAACTAGTTTATTTTGAGTCACTCCCTGTGTAATCAAATGAGGCACTGCACACGGCGCTATTGGTTGAGGACTGATTGTTACGAAACTGGCCGAAACTTGTTACTAATCAGTGCCCTGGCCACTGGCATGTCGGGTCGCTTAGTGACTTCAGTTTCTAGTTTCTTTAATTTTCTAGAGTTGATACCTACCTATATTTTTTATTTAATAACTTGAAAATCTTTTTCTTGTGAAAGGTATCTGTGTATATGTAGGTACTTCAATACCCCATGGGTGATCAAGAGACCAACGGTATGCTCGTGAAGGAGGTTTACAAGTTTCAAATAACTTTCTTTGGTCATTCTGTAGAATGCTAGGAACTTCGCGTCAGAAAGTTCGAGCTGTTTAGCAGCAACAAACAAACGGTTTAAAAATTCTTTTCAAAGTATGGTTGTACCCAAAACCTTCTTCTGAACTTTCTTTTCCTTCTGCAAAACTAATACATCATGGAATCATCATCGCTCGAGTCGTTCGACATTTCACGCTCAAAATCCATGACACTGAGTGAATTCGAGAGATTTTGATTGCTGATGAGTTGCCTCGTGTGCAGAGTCAAGTTACCTCTGAGTCCGTAACTAGTCAGTAAAGCGAGTAACCAACTAATTTTGTTTCTTTTCAGTAGCTCCGTGTGTAGAGGGCCTAATCTTTGAAAAGTGAGAAGAAAAAAAAAAAAAAAAAAAAAAAAAACGCCACTACGAAAAGATCCCAGTCGCAGCCTGATTGCAGTGTAAGCAATTTCAGATATCAGCGGGTGTTCCTTCTGAAACTTGAATGTTCGAGACAGAAAAAATGTTCAGTAAATATTGAGAGAGAGGGAGAGAGATAGACAGAAAATACTATTGTTATAAGGACAAATCCATTAGAGTCCAGACGTCTTGGTGGCCATTCCACATTCACACCTAATGAGAAACTTGGGTTTATCAGAGGAAAATTGATAGTGTATTTCAATGACTAGGAATGAATTAATGACAGAAAAGTTACATGGCTTAACATCCTGAAATATCACATTGACAATACATTGACCGGTATCTTATCTTGCAACAACACCCCTTTCCTTCATATTATGGTTGCCATATGTACCTATCTCAATATTATGCAACATGAGATGTAAAACAACATGAGATGATGTAGATATAAATGGACATAATGTACAAAAAAATAATTATTTTAACAATGAAAATAAAATGGAAACAATATTATTATCTTCTATCATGGTTAAAAGTATACTTTCAGGATGAGCGAAAAATGCATTTCGCTCTATCACAGGGTCTATTATTTTCAAAAGTTTGTCTTTTAGATATCTACTGGTGGTTATCGCCTTGAGCTCATGCTTAGGTCCATCTGTATACGTTGAGATGGTAGAACCATAGTAAGAATTGAACAATTTCTTTTAAGATTCAGAAGGATAATAAAGTGGGAAATCAGTCTTTGGGAAAATATTAGCTCATATTTTTTCTTTCTTTTTTTTCTTCTTATTTTATGGCGTTTTAACAAGTTCATATTTTGGTGAAAATATTTGTAGCTTTGATATGTAATAAGGGAGTCATTTCCCGACTGGTCGTCTAGTAAGGAGGGTTTAGAGGGGAGAGAGACTCGTTGATGATGAAGATCAGGGCAAGTCATGATGTGTTGGATGGATAGGGTGTCATCACAGTGGCAAGAAGGTTGAGGAGATTCAGTGAACAGGTAGCTATGTGTTAGTCTTGTGTGCCTTATCCTCACCCTGGTAAGAACAATCTCTTCGGCACGACAGCCTCTATTACTGGAGTATTTTGGATCTATTTTTTTAAATTATTAGGGATAATTAAACCATTCCACATAGATTGCCATCTTACTCTAGAATTGTGGTCTATGTAAGTCTTAAAATCAGCTGCTGACCAAATTCTTAATGGCACTTATAATTATAAATCTAGATAAAGATGAAATATTTTTGACAGACAAAGCAGATTTGCAATGAGTTCGCAAGAGAAAATGGAAATTAAGGGATTCAACAAATGAGAGGTTTCCAAGCTTTCAATGCACATCCTGTAGAATGCTCAGTTTTAGAACCATCAGTAGCATTGGGTTGCTGATGAATAAGATGACTCCATCAACTCCAGGAATTTTTGCTGGTAAAGAACAGGCGGGACAGACTATTCCTTACTCATACAACTGAGTTAGCTCATTTTGAAATTAATTGTGCAGCCCAATTTTGTTTGTTCCCAAAAATGGATAATGATTAGCCTAGTCATTCCAAGTATGAGAAAACATAGTATTATATAAAGTGGAAGATGAGAAAGCATAGTATTTATTTTTATCAAACAATTTCGATCAAACATTATTTACAATTTATAGATACAATTGAAAGGTATACGAGGTTTGGCTATTAAATTCGTAGACTCTTCCCATAAAACGATGTGTGTTTAACTTACCCAACTTTAGTAGTTATCCCCTTCAATGTACTCCCTCCTCTATCCCTACAACGTTCTAAACAAATTTTCCATTGATCGATACAGTGGTGGAGGTCATTTTGTGTGAGGCCTTTCAAGACTTTTGCCGGTTTTTTCTTAACGGCATCTACGCTGTCAAATCTGGTACCTTTCAAGACAGATTTAATTTTTGGGAATAAGTAAAAGTCGCACGAGGCCAGGTCGGGTAATTAAGGAGGGTGTTCCAACACTGGGATGTTGTACTTGGCCAGGAACGTCTTCACGGAGAAGGCACTGTGGGCTGGCGCATGGCACCATTTTTGCGCAAACTTTTGTCATGTTGAAATTTACGTGTAAAATTTGTCTCACACATTCTTTATTAATTTAAGTGTATCAGCCATTAGTCTAAGAGTTAATCTACGGTCAGAACGAATCATAACACCAATATTTTCAATGTTTTCGTCAGTTTTTTAGCTTTGGGGGCGACCAGGACGTGGATCGTCCTCAACATCTTCCTGACCAACTTGAAACCGTTTAAACCACTTATAAAGCGTTGATCTTTTCAAACATGACTCCTGGTACACTGTCGTTAACAAAAAAAAATGTTTCACCAGCATGTTTTACGTAAAATTCAAAAATCACTCGTTTCTCAACGTTTGTATCAATCACAATTCCGGCAAAATTAAAAAAGGTGTCTTGCGCGTCAGGCTGTCACAACAGAACTAATTACAATACAGGCATGTGACAGCTATCAATCAAAACACAAGACTTGAAGCTTTCTAAACATGTTCATCATATCTTCCTAGCATGGACAGCTTTTGCGTAGCGGCTCGCGTCTACGAACTTAATAGCCAAACCTCGTATTTATGTAATACCAAACAAAGCCTGATCAAGGGTGGTGATACTGCCTTTGGTATTTTCTTCTTTTTTTCCTTAACTTGGTGGGGTCTCGACAGTTGTAATTGTTGTAAAAAGCAAGCAGATATGAGATGAATGTCTTTCCATTCTTTTTGAGTGATATTAAATTTCAATGAACAGTCAGTCAGTCCTCGAAACAAAATTTGAAAATTACTACTTTTCTATAAACTTAACCTTACACTGCCGGCGTAGAACTAAAGATACTCTTTTTGTCAGAAGTTAAAACGAAGTTTCAAAAAATAGGATTAACTAATAATGGGTTTTAACTTTCCAGTATGTAATTTTCAGACAAAGGCTTCTTGTTCAGCCGTTAATCAAAACTTTCCGGACGCGTCTCACCTGGTTTTTCCCTCGTCCAATTACTCACACTTTTCCTCGGCCTTTGACACTTCCCCTCTTCAGATTTGACACAAGCTTTCACGTCTAGTAAACTTTAAGTTAGCTCTGAGGAATGGTGACCTTCTGTGTCTTTATTCAGTAAAAGCTTTTTCGAGGATTGAATTATTAACAACGTGTTATTACTGTTTATAAATGCCTTTATCTTTTTGAATACGTTTCAAATGGGCTGAGTTGATGGATATTGAACATACTCAATTTGTTTACCTAACTGTGAGAGCCAATATACAGGCTGTTCCAGAAGTCTTGGCCAATTGCTTATAACTCTTGAACGGATTGGTTTTTTATTAAATTTCAATTGTTGGGATTGAGCGAATATTACAATGTAGTTTTTCATGGCATTTACTGCGCATTGCATACTGCAGTGTTTTATATATGATTACAATGAAACTTTGGATTTTTCTACTCGTGAAATTTTTTGTTTAAGATTGTATCAACAACACTTCGTATGGTTTCCATGTGGTCAAATGGTTCTCGAGACTTTATACCTGATATATTATCAAACATTTTCATCACTAAAGTGGTAGGTTTATTTATTAAAAATACAATTACAATAAATTACAAATAATACAATGCAGGGAAAAAAGAAATAATTGTTTTGTTATATTTAGACATTAAAATATGTAAGATACATATGTATATAAAGGTAATTTTACACTTAATAAAGGTACATGTAGGCCGATAAATAAGTGACGAGCATATGTAGGATACATCTGTATATAAAGGTAATTTTACACTTAATAAAGGTACATGTAGGCCGATAAATAAGTGACGAGCATAATTATGTAGGATACATATGTATATAAAGGCAATTTTACACTTAATAAAGGTATATGTAGGCCGATAAATAAGTGACGAGTAAATCATTTTAAATGAACATTTACATACTACTTTTACATTAAGCAAGCACGTAATTATGGGGGCCTACAAATGTGCCTCTAATATACAAAAAAGAGGCAAACTACTTTCCCGTGAAATTCCCCTTTTTATTTCCATTGAAAATGAAATGCGTTATTTTAGAATCAAAATTAATGTGACATTAAAATAAAGATTCATATGAGACGTTAATAAATATAAATAAGAAAAATAAGAAATATTCTTTGTTGTTTGTTAAATATTAATTTAATGTGTAATCTTTTTGATATGTAATCTTGTTTAATTGTACATTGGGCTCGCCCGTTAATAAATATAAATAAGAAATAAGAGACTGTGACAATAGAAAATTAATTGCTGTTTATACAGTATGTTTCAGAAAAGGTGGCCACCCCCTCGTAACTTTTGAACGCGACGGAATTTTTCAATTCTGTAAAGTCCTAGGTATAAGAAGTGCCCTATGGCCCATCCTGTGGTCATATTTATTTTTGGCCCCGGTCGGCCCTTCCGGCTTTTAGGCCATATTTTTTCATTTTTCTCGCGAATTTTAAATGGAATGTTATATTTTTTTATTCCTGTTAATTAAAGTCCAAGTTAGGTTGAGTATAATGAGCTTTTAAAATTTTCAAAAACCTTATCAGGGGCGGAGCTAGTAGGGTGCAAGTTTCAAAATTGTTACACCCTGTATTTCAGCGTTAGTTAGATTTTTTAGTACTTTTTTTATGTTCATAGGTTCAAAATATTGTTTTACACCATATGAAATCAAAAAAATATTCTTGTTTACTTCTAATCAGGGTCATAGTAAGGTTTTTGTAAAAGTACTTTTTTTCTCACGTCAATTTTTCCTTAAATCAATGGTGTTCTCGAAATTGGCATTTTTAGAGGTGAAAGTCTGCAGTGACATATGTTTTTTATGCTTGAAATCGAAAGAAAACTTAACGGAGAAGCGATTAAAATCATAAAAAAAGCTATTTAACCTGCTAGTTTTTTCACGACAGTGTCCGGTAAAGTGGGTGAATTTCGTATTGGATTTTTTTGTTGTTGTTGAGGAAACACAATTGGCATAGAAAATAAATAATGTCTAATAAGTTACTTCAATAAACATAACTAAATGCGAAATTAAATGAAAATTATTTTTTCTAAATCAGTGCCGGATATTTTTTTTTTTTTTTTTTTTTTCTCTCTCTCTTTTTTTCACTTTTCAAAGTTCAAGTTGTATCAAAAATAATTATCGGATAATGCTGCTTCTAAAGTCGGCCTAGGGGTCCCCTCTTGAGACAATTTTAGTTGGTAAGTTGGTAAAATCTGTAGAAAACACATTGTCAATAATTCTGGAGTCAGTCCGATGGCGCTTTGAATGCAACGATTCTTGTAGGATCACCGAAGTTAAGCAACGTCCAGCGAGGAGAAGACTTCGTGATGCTGGCATTCCGGCCTAACCCAGGCTGGGTGAGATAAATGTGTTTAGGAGGTTAGTGAGTTTCTTGCGAATGGAATGTAACACCCCCGTTATGATATGACCATGCAGTTGAAACGCGATATTAAACCCAAATTAAAAAAAAAAAAATCATACTGGTGTTGCTATTAATGAATACCAGGTCTCTAAATAAAAATCTAATTATCTCGAAATTTAAGAGAAAAAAATACCAGGTCAAGTACCAAACTTTTGAGGGTGAAAATTAAACCAATTCAATTATTTTAAAGAGGCGAAGAGAGAGAGAGAGAGAGAGAGAGAAAGAGAGAGAGAAAAAAATATTATCCGGCACTGATTTAGAAGAAATAATCTTCATTTAATTTCGCATTTGGTTATGTTAATTGAAGTTTTATTCCCTTATTAGGTATTATTTATTTTCTATGCCAATTGTGTTTCCTCAACAACAAAAAAATTTCGAAATTCGAAACAACGAAATTCGAAATTCACCCACTTTACCGGACACTGTCGTGAAAAAACTAGCAGGTTAAATGGCTTTTTTTTATGATTTTAATCGCTTCTCCGTTAAGTTTTCTTTCGATTTCAAGCATAAAAAACACATGTCACTGCAGACTTTCACCTCTAAAAATGCCAATTTCGAGAACACCATTAATTTAAGGAAAAATTGACGTGAGAAAAAAAGTACTTTTACAAAAACCTTACTATGACCCTGATTAGAAGTAAACAAGAATATTTTTTTGATTTCATATGGTGTAAAACAATATTTTGAACCTATGAACATAAAAAAAAGTACTAAAAAATCTAACTTACGCTGAAATACAGGGTGTAACAATTTTGAAACTTGCACCCTACTAGCTCCGCCCCTGATAAGGTTTTTGAAAATTTTAAAAGCTCATTATACTCAACCTAACTTGGACTTTAATTAACAGGAATAAAAAATATAGCATTCCATTTAAAATTCGCGAGAAAAATGAAAAAATATGACCTAAAAGCCGGAAGGGCCGACCGGGGCCAAAAATAAATATGACCACAGGATGGGCCATAGGGCACTTCTTATACCTAGGACTTTACAGAATTAAAAAATTCCGTCGCGTTCAAAAGTTACGAGGGGGTGGCCACCTTTTCTGAAACATACTGTATACTGCTTGAGCAAATGAGCATGTCTTACAGTTTGATTAACATATTTTAATTGTTCATCATAATACAAAAAGCTGATTAAAACGATATTTATTTATTTAGTTACGCATTAAATATTGCTTTTCCACTAGGAAACTTACAAACAACTAAATATATCTAATTATGACTCAGATCTATAGTACAGAGTCTGAGACATAACTAAATCAAAAGGTCAACCCATTATTCATATTGAACATCTCATCAATGTACTGTACAAGTGTACATGTACAATTGTACATACCAGAATGTACCCACGGTGTATTTCCAAAGAAGGCAAAGCTTTTGCTTTTTGATTTGAAGAGGAAGCAATTGCTCTTAAACCTTTAGGAATATCGACTGAAGCTATTCCTTCAAATTTCTCAGGGACATGCTTTTGCTTTTTCTTATGAATACGGCCCATTGGGTTTGACGGGTACTTTATGTATTCGCTTATAAATACTACACGTACAAGCCACAGTGAAGGCATACCCCTAATTGTCTCTCCCTCCTATTTCTTTCTCTCTTCCTTTTTCCATCCATTGCCCATTTTTCCATCTCTCTCTCCTATGGCTCCCTCCGCTCCCTACCTTTTATAAATTAGTTCGTGACTTAACTCGTTTCATAACAATGAGAGAACAGTTTTCCTGTTTCATTATTATTAGAGCCTAGCACTTAAACGTTTCTATAAAACTCTTTCTAACTTGTTGAACTGCGTTCTACCTTTATTGTTGGCATAAAACTAAGACCTTATTGAAACTGCTTAAATGAGACTTACTTAGTTTCCTTCTCAATATTAATAATAATAATAATAACACTCTTTAGTCGAAGGTAACCACCAGGCGAGGTTAATGCTCAAAACATTTTCTACGACCTCAAATTAATGAGAAAAATTCATGCACTTGGTGGGATTCGAAGCTGGATTACCAGACTATCGCGTTAACCACTTGACTACTAGTGTCCCTGGTGGAAGTGTTATGTCATGATTGTGGAAGGCTTACCAGTTTTTAGGATGACACCTACCAGTTTGTCTTTTAAAATTAGTGTCATGTCGTAAAATATTACCTGACGAATAGTCGCCTATTGCAAAGCGCCGCACATTGTGATTTTTGACGAATCTGTGTGGCCAAAATTATTTCATGATACCAGTATTTTTTTGGAGGAGAAAAATTGTATCAAATGACATTATTTTAATTGATTTTCATTGATATATCAACGAATTTTTAGGAGTGTTTTGTAGTTTTGTTTTAGTGACCAAACAATGCACCAATTCTTTGGAGCATTTTCGACCCATGATATTTCTTCATTAGTCACGTCTGTACTGTGCTTAATGAATCTTACACCCGTATTTATGAATAAATGTAAGCACGTGCTCAAGAGTTAAGCACTCAGCACACGCTTACAGCAAAGTGACATTTATGAATATTCTTATCCAAGCACACGCGTAACCACATGCTTGCGCAAGACTACGGTAGCTAATAGGTAACTAATTGGTATTTATGAACAAATCCGATATCATGGAAGACGAATCATACTGGAGACTATGCTTAAGCTCTTGTGTTTGTTGGCAACACTGTATTTTAGACCGGGATTTTTCAAATAGGAAAATTTCAAAACTAATATTCAAAAATTTCAAAAGATGAAAAGTCTTCAAACTAATGTAAGCAATCCAAGCAAACTTTTTCACTGATTTTCACGATAGTGAGCCAAAAAATTATCGAATTCGTCCATAAAGAGGTATGAAAAAAAATAGATAGTTTTAATTAGACATTATTGTGTATTTTGTGTCTCTACGTAATTATGTATAATGTAGCAACTTCAGTTGCTTACTCCGAAAAACTAATGTAAGGAATCTACACAAACTTTTTCACCTAGTTTACGATAGTGAGCCAAAAATTGCTCGAATTCGTCCATGATTTAAAAAAATAAATAACTTCAAAGATATAAATACTGGAAAAAACAAAATTTATTCAAGATTTTTGAAAAACTGGAGAAATAAAAATTGTGTACTAAAATACACGCAGTTTTTTGGTGCGCAGAATATGTTCAAGTGATTTTGATTGGTTGATGCATTAGAGGATTAGAGCATATGCTCAGAAAGCGGTAAGACTGCCCTACCGCAGTCTTGAGTAAGCATGTGCTTACGCGTGTGCTTGGATCTGTCAGTTTATATTATGTTGTGCTGCCTCATTGACAGATTAGCTTCAATGATCATTGACAAAGCTTCTTTCGGTGAGAAATATGTCTTCTGTGGACTTGGTACAGTAAGCATTCTTGTATTTACTTGCTCTTTTAGGAGTAGAAATAATCTCGTTGAGTACCAAGGGAGCATCTCGTTTGCGTTTGTCACCCAATTTCATTTGAGTTGCAAATGTAAGTACTTCTAGGTCAATTTCATTCCTCAACCCCTAATGTAATAGGGTCTTGGCTACTTGATAAGAGTCATTAGAAAATTCCAGGGTTGCTTTTATAAATTAGGATTATGGCCAGCCAGATTCGTCAAATACCACTATGTGCGCCACGTCGAAGACTTTGTTCTGAAAAAAACTAATGACAGTTTGAGAAATCGCATTTCAGATGATTTTCTCATTATTATTTTTTTGTGAGATTAGCCAAAAGATTTCCAAATCAAATCAAAGAAGTACAAAATAAACTATGTTTTTCAAGCAGAATCAATATCTGAACTTAAAAGTATAGGGTCCCATTAAAACTAAAGTTGACCTCAATCTAATCATGTTGGAAACCCTGAGAAAAAATTGAAGATCAAACCAATGTTTACCCCGCAAAGTCATGAAACTTTCGCTTGATTTTTTGTTGTAAAAACAGAATAGCCTTCGAGATATTTGAGTGTATTCCTTATCTTTAGCTGCCCTGTATACTAAGTAGAAGAAAACAGTAGGTATATGCATTTGTTATTATTATTATAGTTGGCTTTATTAGGAGGACAGAGTACAATGTTAATATTATAAAATTAAGAAAAAACAAACAAATGACAAAATAAACTAAAAAAAAAAACACTAATGTCCTACCTAAAGGGCGGGGTTATTGCCTGTGGCAATCTCTTCCACCCAACCCTTTTGAAAGCCTAACTAAAATTAATGTAAGAGATAGAAGAAAGAAAGGAAAAAAAACATATAATGGAAGAAAAAAATAAATAAACAAATAACAATAGAGAGATAAAAAAAAAAGAGAAACGGAAAGGAATAAAATATATACATAAAATACGGGGAGACGGTGAAAAAAAGGGGGGGAGGGTGTTAATTTTCCAAGAAATGTCTCTTCGTCAAGATCTTAAAACCAAAGAGATTATCCAAAGTTCTAAGTTCATTTGTTAGTAAAAACGGGAGCTTCCAATATCGTGCTTAACCACTGAGCGCGCGAATAGCTCAGTTCTTAAACACTCGCTTGCCATTCGGAAGGTCCCGGGTTCTAATCCCCGTGCCGACAAAAATTTGTATGCTTAATTTGGTTACAAATGTTTGTAAGGGATACCTTCCGGTGCGCTCGTGTTCACCCACCAGCACCTAAATGGGATGTTTTGTGTCACTTCTCGCCCATCAGAGGGGAGGCATACTACGGTATGGGCAGGCTACAACACAGACCACAAGCGTATACAGTAGCTCCTGTTTCATGGCTATGAAATAAAAAAGGCTGTGAAACACTCATCTAAAAAAAAAAATTGTCTTGGCGCTTCAAACTTTATTGAAGGAATAAATTTCCAAGGCAAGTTCTGAACGGGCCAAAACATACAAAATGTTATCCAACAGTATCCATGCCTTACAAACAACAGTACCCAGAATTTAAATTTTTTTTTGTCGACTGTGGGATTTGAACCCGGGACCTTCCACATGGCAAGCGTGGAAGCTAATTTAATCGAACAATCAAGACGGAAACGAGTGAAAAGTTAAAAGAAGAGTGGAAGTTGTTTGCATTTTAATTAATTCACCAAACATGTTAGCGCCTTGTATCAACTTTGATCACTCTGATCAGCGATTTAAAATTTGATATAAAATTATGTTTATTGTATAGAATTTTTTTAAATAAAACTTGATGAGATTGTTTATAAATAAAATAAATAAGCCCGGGACCCTACGCATGGAAAGCGAGTATCTTACCATTGAGCTAAATGAAATCTCTGTGTACCACATTCAAAAGTCATTTTCATGGAACGCTCTACCACAGCATTACATGAAACTGAAATACCATAAATAATACATTGTAGTGTCATCCATAGCAGCATGATAGGAACATGAAGATGTCCACCTTGTGTCAACCACATGTGGTTGACAAGTACGTAGAGAAAACTTAGATGTCAACCACATATTACTGACAGGAATACAGAAAAATCGGTGCGGTGCTCTACATGTTAAAGAAGATAATAGTTCAATATTCAAAAGAATTTGCATTTATTTAGGTGTTCGAACATGGAGAATTGGAGATCTATCAGATATAATTATATTTTCACAGAAAGGTAATTTAATGAACCAATTATGCACCAGTGCACCTAACTGTAGATGAGAATAAATGAATTCTTTCTTTGAGATACAAACCAGATTCCACGCTAGCAAACGCTTGGTTTTTTTCACTCCTACTTCCATCCTGGTCTTCCATGTCTGTCTTTCCATTCTTTGTTTTTATTCTCTTCTCTCTGTTTTTGCACAACATTTTTCGGTGTGTTTTCGTTATTTTTAATTTTGATAAGCTCTTCTATATATTTAGATTTATTTCCTGGCTGATTTTCTATTAATGGTGTATTTTCTGATATCGCTTAACCTTTTGTGTTTCGCTTCCCATGCAATCTTCCTCAGAGTTTTTCTCTCCAATAATTTTATCGCTTTGTCCATTTTTGTGTCCTCTGTGTCGCCGCATAAGTCACCGCTTTTAACCAAGGTTCTTGCTGTAAATTATTCGATATGGTTTTAGATTATAAGGATTATAAATTATATTTATGTTATAATAAAACAACACAACATGAAGAACATCTTGCAAGTAAAGGATTTCTTCAAATTTTTCAGAGGTTGGGAGAATTCCTCTAATACTCACAGCATTACCTCTCTGTATAGCAATTGTAATGCCCTGGATGAGTTAATGCCGTGATCGGATGTCTCCGGACACACAGGTCAGCAGAGTTCCTATTTTGTTGATTATTTTGTCTAGCTAATCGTTCAGAGGTTTCGAGGATTAAAAAAATATTAGAGTTGATCTACTCAGGTACAAGTACAAATTATAGATACTTATGAACTCGATTATATTTTTTTGTTTCGTTTACAAATTAAACAATTCTTCCAGAGATTTTGTTCGTGGAAGAGTCTCACGAATGCTCACTTCATTACCTCTATGAATTGTCATTGCAATCCTTTGAATGAGAAAATGTCGTGAACGAGAGAAGAAACTGTACAGATAATGCATCCGTATCCTAATAAATCATTGAAAAAGGGACCAGTGGTAAAATTTGACACGTTTCCGAAAAAAAACAAGGAAAGGTATATGATGTTCAATTTTGGTTAGTAGCACTTACCGAAAGCCTCTGGATTCTTTGTTCTCTTGGATTCAAGCAATAATGAAATTCTCTTTTGACGATTCATCTTTGAACTTGAAATATTTTATATTAAATGCTAAGAACTTTGTTACAGGGATTTTTTATACAGGTATTCTGTAATTGAACAGGCCAACGTTCATTATTACATTTTTTTAAAAATAATTATTTCTATTTTTTGCAGAAACATACCTTGATTTTATCTTTCTAGGAGTGATGAGAAAAAATACATATCACATAACAAATTTTAAATTAAAGGTATTGAATCTAGGGATCTAGGGGCCAGTTTAAAGGATATGTAGTGGATCTAGGAGCCGGTTCAAAGGATAACGATTTTTATTTAAGGAACAGATCTTTACATTAGAAAAGTCGGATACAGAATGATTTTTTTTTTTTCAACTTTATTTTTATAATAAACATTTTACAATTCACATAATAAGTAGTTATAATATAGATAAGGGTATTTAAAGTAAGTATACTTTTACATTATTATGGACTGAGTAATTTACATATATTATGTGTGTTGTATTAAATTAATTAAAGATCAGGTATTCACACTCAATAAGCTTAGAGCTTGAGCTGGGTGAAATGCTCGTATGATCCGTATCAAGAAAATGGTGTTTATTATTTATTAATAACATCACAGATTATAAATTTCATTGAATATCATTGGGTGCGGAAAAGACTCTTCAATACTTATTTATTTATTTATCTAGTTTACGGGATTTACCCATTTAAACAGTGTCCCTAACAAAATTAAAATTATGATTAATATTAAATTAAATTTAAAGGATAGCGGACTTGCATTGTCCAGAAAAATGTCACAACTTTTGAACTAAGTAATATTAAAGTCTAAGACCTAAGCTAAGCCTCTCCCATGGTGCAACGAACAAATTTGCTTTAGTCTCAACTTCATCTCATTAACAGAATCAGCAAATAGGTCAAAATTGTAAGGCGGATTACCGATTACGTTTGCAAGACTTTTCATTCTGTTGATAGGATTGCTGTTATTAATATTGGTTTTATATGTATCTAATGCAAAAATGTCAGTATTTCGTGTACATCTGCCTCTGACTCGTAGATTAAGTAATGAGAGGAGTTCAGAGCAATCTATTTTGCCTTGTATAATTTTGAGAAGCACTATAATGTCGTTAACGTCTCTTCAATGTTTAAGTCTCTAAGACCACTTACTCTGAGAATTTCGTTATAATCATGATTTAATACACGAATATTCTCTTTAAAAGCCAGAAGTCTCAGGAATTTTCTTTGAACTTTGTCTAGCTCTCAATATGTTCTTGACAAAAAGGCGACCAGAGAGTTGAACAATATTCTAGTGATGGACGAACAATAGAGCAGTATAAAGATTTTTTTTTTTTTTTTATGGCTTTAACGGCAGGATTCTCACACTGTGAGCTCTTCCACCCAACCGATGATTTCCCCTCAATCATTCCACAAGGCAAAACCCGATGGTCAGACAAGGGGAAAGTAGAAAAAGAAGAGATAGAGAGAAAAATAAATAAAATAAAATGTCACACCCAAGAAAGAAATAGAAGAAGAAGGCTCATTGATCAGCAGCATATAACTGTTTGATCGAATGAATAAAGCTGGGAGCACTCAGCGCATGTCTGATTTCAACTGGCAGCGCATTCCAAAGACGTGAAACCCGAACATGGAATGACTTTGTGTATGCTGAAGATCTATGACAAGGAATCTCCAAGTCTTTAGAGCTTTGAGACCTCGTATTGTATCTGCTTATATCGGATAAATAGCAGAAAGCACTGCGTAAGTACTGTGGCTTTTCTGAGCTAAGTGTTTTGAATAAGAGAGTCAGGGCGTGAAGATCACGCCGTTGATCTAATCTTATCCAACCCAGCTGGGAATAGGAAGGTGAAACATGATCAAATTTTCGCAGATTGCACACATATCTCACACATGCATTTTGAGCCAACTGTAATTTGTGTCCTTTTGGGTGGCAGATTAAGGGTTGGGAGAACTGATGAACAGAAATAACGTGTTCCAAGGATGAGTGCCTTGGATTTAGCAGGATTCGGGGACAAAAACAGTTCGCTGGCCCAACTCTGGAAAACCTCTAGCTCTCTATTCAACACACATATTGTCTCAGCGAGTTCCTCAACCAAGCAATGTGTATATATCTGAATATCGTCTGCATAGACATGGTATTTGCAAGATTTAAAGACTCGCCGGAGACCAGATATGTACAGAGAAAAAAGTAGAGGGCCCAGGACGGAACCTTGCGGGACGCCTGAAGAGATGTCTCTCCATCCAGAGACAGAGCAGCGCTGTTTAACACGCTGCCTTCGTCCTCGAAGGTAACTACCTATCCAAGACAAAGCAGACCCTGAAAAACGAAACTTGCCCAAGATTGCCAGCAATACATCAAAGTCGACGGAATCGAACGCCTTGCTCATATCCAAGAGCACCAAAATAGTCACTTTTCTGGCGTCGATTGCCAAACGAATATCGTCTGTCACTCTAAGAAGAGCAGTAGACGTGCTATGGCCTCGATCTTACAGTTTGGGGAGACTTAAAGTGAATAGAGTTTCTTGTGATAAAACCTAGATTCTTTACAGCTTTATTTTTTATGTTTAAGTAGTGAGAGTTAAATTTTAGATTACTATCAATTGTGACTCCCAGATCTTTAACATTAGATATTCTAGAAAGATTTTCCCCGTTTAACACATAGTTATTTAATATTATATTTTTCTTACGATTGAATGTTATGACATGACATTTTTTAACATTAAGACACATTTTATTTTCGTCGCACCATTGAGAGAGAGCATTGAGAGCATGCTGCAGAACTTCGCCATCGCCAACTTTGTCAATACAGTGGGCCAATCGAAGATCATCAGCGAAGAGAAGGCTGAACACCTGGGGAACTTTATCTATAAGATCTCGTTAATAAAGACGTTGAACAACAACCTACACAGGTGTCCACCCTGAGGACATCCAGAATTGACTGGAAATGGCTCTGAAAGGCAGCCATTGTATTTGACGATTTGGGTTCTCCCCGAAAGATATGAATATAACCACGAAAATAAATAAACTAGATAAATAAATAAACTTACCAGGTGACTGCATTCTAATATGAGTGCCATCAATAACTCCAATGATCCGTGGAAATCTTGAGATTTCCATGAATTTGCTACTGATTCTCATCATGTCTGCTTCAGTATTTGGCATAGAAATAAATTGGTCCTTCAGTCCCACAATTGCTTCTGAGACCTCTTCTATGATATGGAAGGAACAGGTTTTGCTTATTCCAATGAAATCTCCAGCAGACACGATGTACTTGCAGCGTTTCTGCGCTGCACGGCAATTGAGATTCTTTGGAATAGAAAGGATTTGGCTTTTCTATATCCAGTTTTCTCATTAACCGTGTACCTATCAGGTCAATAAAATCTTTCATTTCTCTACAGAATGGACCCATCGTTTCCACTGCCAGGCCCTTGAATGTATAGCCATCGTTTCAGATTTATGTACTTGGCATGTTTCTTTGAACACGCTGCTTCTGCTGCTGATCCGGCTTGAGTAGATGATGCATTGATGCCACTACAAATGATTCAGCGAGCGTGTCCACGCATGTAACGCACCATATGGGATTTCTTCCTCTTGACCAAGAAATCAGTGTAATACCATCGGGTCATTTTCCGTCTGTTTGACTTATTCCGGAAGGTTCCAGAGTAGGATGGAAATCTAAAGAGATTGCCATAGGCAATAACCCCGCCCTTTAGTTAGGACATATGTTTTTATATTTTTCTATTCATTTTTATTGTATACATTGTTTCCATTTTTTCATTGTTAAAATAATTATTTGTATGTACATAATGTCCATTTATATCTAATAAAGCGTTGTATAATAATAATAAAGAGGCTAGGGCTCGAGAAATAATGTTGTTTAAATCGAAATGGCAGGAAAAACGCCCTGCACTTCTTTCGCAACTGAGGCCATGGATACCATCTTCTCTGACCAGCACGTTGAATACACTTTTTCTTATTCAGTCACTGAAGTTAAGCAACATCCAGCGACGCTGGGACTTGGATGGGGTAACTATTCAAATTCGAACCCGCGTGATGCTGGCTATTCCCGGCCCCACTCGGGCTATGTAAGGTTAAGTTGAGTAGCTGGTTTTGTGAGTTTCCATCGAATGGAAGGTTAAATCCCTGTCAGATATGACCATGCAGTTTAAAGCGACGTTAAAACAAAAATATATGTGGTTTTGGCCAACGGTCAAGAATGTAGGATGCCAATACTCGTTCGCTGGATACGATATACATCACAGTTTTGCCTGTGTGAACTAGGCGCTGAAACCTGTGGTTAATCTCTTGCGCCACCTATTCCAACGCAGCTTCATGTTCAGATTTAATCTTACTATGAATGTTCGCTCGTATAATGTGGTACTTAAAGAGTACTACCATAAATTGAATGTAAAATGACCCAAGCGTTGTAGTGGAGGTATTCTACATACGGTCTCACAAGAATTGGTACATGTATTGTTTTTTTTTTTTTTTTTTTTTTTTTTTTTTTTTACTGTGCATCAATTTAGAATTGTTAGCACATGTTATTAAAATTTACAAAGTGTTATTAAATACAATAACTCTTCAGAGAAGAAAAAAAAATGGAAAAAAAACACTACTTCTTTGTAAAAAATATTTCTTGTTAATATAGACCGGCTGGCGTGTGTTCGCTCACCTCCCGGCGAGCTTGATGTTGCTACTGTTTTTATGTGTTTTACTAATTATTTTTACGTCACAGTACCTATGATGTTTTTTTAAATGGAGGCAAGATGATAAATTAGGTTTTTACTAGAACATGAATAATATTCTCTCAAAAAATAAATATATAGTGTAAACAAAATAAATAATTATCGTTTTTTTTTTTTTTTTTTTTTAATAATTATCGTTTCAATATATCTTAGGGAGCTTAACGAGATTTTAATTGTAGGCTGTGGCAATCTCGCCGCATCTTCTGAATTCAGTCATCTTATTTTTCTCTTTTTTTCCCTCAGCCGAAGTGAAAAACTGATCGAACCTTCGTGAATTTGTGTCTAGATTTCGGGTATTGTTTTAAAGTTGGGTGGAAAAGATTGTCGCAGGCAATAACCCTGCCCTTTAGGAAGGACATTTTCTTTTTCTTTCTTTGTTCAATCTATTTATTTTTTCTTTATTGAAGTGAATACAATTTTTATTTTACCTTTCGGTGTGTACAATTTCCTTATTGATAGATTAAAACTAATATTGATAAATTAAGACTAATTCTAAGTTTTTTTTGCTTGTGAGGGTCATCGGTGTACCTGATTTGACGGTCTTCGTCCTTCGATCTTGAAGGAGGACATCCATGTCAAAGGAGGCATCCTTTTGGGCGAAGTCGTCTAGTACCCGGGTGGATAGTACGGGATAGAGACACACCGAAGTAAAGCCGGAATGTTTGGCGGATGCAGCATGAGGAATGACACGGACAGTGATCCTTTGAACTTTACCCTCTGCAAATGCGTATTGGTACACAGTTGAAGTGGTACTTCTAAAGCTTGACGGAAGTGAATCTTCCGGGCCTAGGCCGATCCGTAGGAAATAGAACCATGGAGCGTAAGAAGCGCTAGTTCCTTGGACGGTGGTGATAGCAACAAGGCCAAGCTTCAGAGCGAACTTGATGATGCCGACGAGAGAAGAGAGCCACCAGTCCTTCGAAATAGTGCCGTCGTTTGAGCGACTTGCCGGGTAACAAGAGTAATTGCGGTGGCTACGGACAACCAAATTGAGGTTACGATCGTTCACATAACGCCGCGCCGTTTACCGCGGCTTGGCTTACGACGGGAACGGGGTGGCCGGCCTCTAGGCATGTGAGGATCGACTTTCTTTAAATTTTACTCACTTTTCGACTTAAGTTTCGCCTAACTCGTAGGCTTGATCACGATTACTGACTGGTTGGTTTTAATGTTGCTGTGAAGATATAGGTTCTGTGTGTTTCTTATAGACCAGATATGGCAATGTGTCTATTATAGCATTCAAATTCATATTTGTTTCTACAGATCGATGGATGTATATCTGTTCCTGGCACATGATTTCTCGGAACTTATTACCTTTATATAGGAGGTCTACTTTTGTTTTCGACAGTCGAGTTCGGTGGAGCAATAAGACAGCGTGATGACTAAGGAAAGCGGAAGGGTTCCTATCAGTACAAGTTACAGTATAACCTCAATTGAAAATGAAAACTCTCCACGACAAAGAAGTTCGACAGCCGGAATCGTATCTGAAAAACTTCATATCATTTTAGACCGTCAATATTGTACATTACCTAGTAAAGAGTAGAACATTAATAGTAAAAATGTCAATTTATGACTTGAATTTTTGATCCCGATTTTGTGTATTGGTTTCGCCCTTCATTGTGAAGGTATAATTATAACTCCACGTATTACATGGAGTTATATGAAGAATGATCCAATCCGTGTTTGTGCCAAGGATGTAAATATATTGAATGATATTCAATAGGTTTATTTAATAACGTTATTCCATACACAATGGCCAGCAAGAAGTTCATGTCAACAGCCCCCGAAGGCTCAATGCAACACTTATTGTTCCAATTGTGAATGTCTTCAGTGTTTTGCTGTCGGGTATTGTCCTTCGTTAAAATATATTATTTTTTCACTCTATTAAATGTGTTAGTTAATTTCCTCACTTAATGAATGGCTTATTTATTTTTTTCTCTGTAGAAAAAAAGCTCGTAATTATTCATGCGTCATAAAAATATTTATGCAACAAAACAATAAAAAAGACCTCGACCGTGGAATTGGAGCGGGGTAGTGTACTTCGCCCCATGAAGCCCGCATATTTTTTTAAAATTAATATTTTTACTGTAATAGTGCTGCTAACTTTGCAAAACTGGTGTTTACACGATAGAAAGGGCCAGTTCTGGTCCCTCTCAAAAGAAATCAATGTTTGAAACTGCCCAAAATCAACAATACAATTAGATTGACAAAGAAATAAGTTATCATATTTGTGTCAATCACTTTCGTTATGTCACAACTAGTCAAACTAGCTTTACTAAATCTACGTTGAAACCGGGACTTGAACCACCGACCTCCAGGTTACAAGTTCACCACTTTGTTGATCAAGCTACTGCGGTCGGTAAGAGAAAATAAATACAATAGACATTTCGTATAGTCAGAGGAAGCATATTACATACAAGTACAAAGCAAACATTTCCAAATATTTTTCCTTTATATGACATAATTCTACAAGTTACATGTCAATTTACTTTCTAGCAATTCAGACAGAAATCCTACGAGAACCGGTGGCATCAACGCTGGTAATTTTTTTCATCCAGCAAACAATTCTGTTATCGGGTTTTGTCCACTTGTTGGAAAGTCCGTTTGCCCAACATGAGGTATTATGTCATGAGATATTATCTCATATGTATTTCGAACACATGGTCAGTATAATGCTGTAGGGCAGCTCGGTGATTGTAGCAGGTAACAACAACAATAATAGTTTTAAAATGTTTGGGTGCTTGTCAATAATGCAATGCCTTATCGGTATGATTCAATCTTGAAGGCTTGAATAGTGTTATTACCGCGAGTGTAGGATTACCATAACAGTTTGACTCGAGTTTGTGTGTGTGCTGCCACAGTGCTTGTTACAGTATAGCTGGGCAGTTATAAACAGAGAGAAGACCAGCAGTCTAGCAAGGAATGAAAATAACAGACCGACACAAAATCAAAGTTTCTCTTTATTTACAACTCTACATATAATATGAAGAAGAAAAAAAGAAGTCTGACAAAAAAATACTATGATCGAAAACGAACCACAATACTTCCTAATCAATAGATAATAATAAGAATGGTCATCATCAAATTTTTCCAACAATTTTCCTGGATCTCGCAGGTATCTCTTCGGTGCTCGAGCCAAATGGTACTCATTTTCACGATAGTGAGCCAAAAATAGGTCAAATTCGTCCATAATGATATAAAAAATAAATAAATTCAATGATTTTAATACTGAAAAAAACAAGCATGTGCTCAGATAGGAATAATTTATGTGTACTGACAAACCAGATATTCAAATTGACCTTACCTAGCATGAGTGGGGGCGGAAATTTGATAATAATAATATACTCTTTAGTGGAAGGTAACCACCAGGTGAGGTTAATGTTCAAAGCATTTTCTACCACCTAACCCTCAGAGTCTTTTTATTATGTAGCCACATACTCAAATGAGGAAAAATTCATGCACTGGGTGGGATTCGAACCAACGGATCCCTACGCTACCTGGATTACCAAACTAGCGCGTTGACCACTTGACTACCAGTGCACGGATGTACTCGAAAAAAACATTCTTTAGAAATACGATAGAAGACTCGTTCGTATACCTGTGTGTGTATTTTTTCTCCTTTTTATTGTAAGTATGTAATATTTTTGCTTTATTTTTAGAGATAAAAAATCTCCCACGTTTGTCTTCCTGGAAGGGAACCTAGGATATATGAAGCGTTGCCTCTTTGAATGGCAAGACCATTTTTTATACATATTTTACAAAAGCGAACCCAATACTTCCGATATCTATAGATATACTCGGAAGTAATATTATTATTATTTTTTTAAACACGTCATTGAAAGAATATGTAAATATTTTTGTTGTTGTTGTTGTGAATATATTATAGATTTATTTACGAACAACAATCAAATTGAAGTTGGTAGATGTAGTCCAGAGTGGGATTGGTAGGAAAAGTCCCAAGAATACTGGATGCATTCCCTCTCTGGATCGCCGTATTATTTATTTTTGTAATTACCTGGATTACTAGACCCTTAGTATAAGTATATTTACTAAGGGTAGAGCCTTTTTTACAATTACAACAAATAGACAATTATATACAAGTAAAAATAAAAAAAAATAGAAAAGAGAAGAAAGACTTGAGAAAAAAAACTTTGGACATGTTTGGTGAATTAATTAAAATGCAAACAGTTTCTTTCTTCTTTTATATGCTCGCTTATTTTTTATTTATATATTAAATTCGAATGGTTATATATTCCTGAGTCTGGACTCTTATAATATATTATTTTAAATTGACAAGATGATAACATTTAAAGTAAAAAAAATCCTTTATGATAGCATCTGGTAGTGATCCAAGTATGCTGGCCGCATTGCTCCTCTGTATGTCCAGGGAAAAACTTGTCTTATGAAGTTTGGTGTGCGGGTGTCACCTATTTTTATATCTTATACCATGTGCTCGCTTATATTATGCTCGATAGTAATATCAAATCCGAGAAGTTCTAGAAATTTCTTTCTCTTCTTGTAAATTTAATTGTTCTCGACGGTTTCTCAATGGCAGATTCCTTTCTTTAAGGCCAAATCATCTTCTTCGATGTTGTGTACAATGGCGTCGACACAGGAAGCCAAAACTTACAGGCGAGAAACGGAAGTGTTTTTCTGGAAGTGAGGGAAACCTCTGGTGTATTTAGTGAATAATTTAAAAAGCTTCCATTCTTCTATTACCTTCCCGCGTCTTTCAGACTCGATTATGATATCAAACTCGAAAAGCTCTAGAAATTCAATCCTCTTTGTAAAATTCGTTGTTGTCTATTATCTCTTCTGAATTGTTCGGTGAATTATTGAAAATGCAAACAGTTTGATTCTTCTTGTATACCTACCTGCTCGCTTATTTCAGGCTCGATAATAATATCAAATCCGAGAAGTTCTAGAAATTCCTTCCTCTTCTTGTAAAATTGATTGTTCTCAACGGTTTCTCAATGGCAAATTTCTTTCTTTAAGGCCAAATCATCTTCTTCGATGTTCGATGATACAAAGCCGAGAAGTTCCTTCCTCTTCTTGTAAAATTGATTGTTCTCAATGGTAGATTCCTTTCTTTAAGGCCAAATCATCTTCTTCGATGTTCGATAATAATATCAAAGCCGAGAAGTTCCTTCCTCTACTTGTAAAATTGATTGTTCTGGACGGTTTCTCGATGGCAGATTCCTTTCTTTAAGGCCAAATCATCTTCTTCGATGTTCGATGATAATATCAAAGCCGAGAAGTTCCTTCCTCTTCTTGTAAAATTGATTGTTCTGGACGGTTTCTCAATGGCAGATTCCTTTCTTTAAGGCCAAATCATCTTCTTCGATGTTTTGTAATATAGCGGCGGAAAGAAGCCAAAAATTACAGGCGAGAAACAGAAGTGTTTTTCGGGAAGCGAGGGAAACCTTTGCTGGTGGCTTATGAAGCCGTTACATTTCATGTGGCTCCCGATGGATTTTATAAGGCTCTCCGAAGCCACAATTCATTCGTGAGAAACAAAACTGTTTTACTTCAGAGAAATTTCTAATAATAGAAATCGAAAGTATTGGGTTTGGTTACTTTTTTTAATGATCTATGAATACTATATATATATTTCAATTAAATCAGATAAAACGCTCCTTCCAGTTCTTCACCAGCCGGCCAGGTGCCCCAGAGATTTGCCGCGTTCCCTCTTTGAATTGCAATGGAAATTCTTATTTTTTCTGAAAGTGAGAGAAACATCTGCTTGTGGCATTTAAAGCCGTTGGATTTCATGTGGCTTGCCTTTCCGTAAAGCTCTCCACAGCCAAAACTTTCTTGTAAAATTGATTGTTCTCAACGGTTTCTCAATGGCAGACTCCTTTCTTTAACGCCAAATCATCTTCTCCGATGTTGTCACGAATAACAAAAACGGCCAGTTTTAACTTTCCAAATCTTGTTTAAGGTCCTAGAACTTTCCAGTTCTAGGACTTTAAAAGAAAGATGAAAAGACGGGTGAATCGTTTGGTGCTAGAACTTGGCCTGGAGCACTGCCGTGCGCTCATATACGAATTAGAAACCCTAAATGGAAAATTACTCCATAGTTCTATTTTCTCCTGAACTGATAACACTTTGTCCTCTACAGAAGAAAAACTATCACAAGAATACTACCCGGAGAAGACAACTAATAAACAAGACCTTTTTTTTAAAGATGAGTTTTTCACAGCCTTTTTTATTTCGTAGCCATGAAACAGGAGCTACTGTAGACGTTTGTGGTCCATGTTGTAGCCTGCCCATCCCCTAGTGTGCCTCCTCTCTGATGGGCGAGAAGTGACACAATCCTTCCCATTTAGATGTTGGGTCAACACGAGCGCACCGGAAGATATCCCTTACAAACAACTGTAACCATTTTTTTAGTACAAATTTTTGTCGGCGCATGGGTTGGAACCCAGGACCTTCCGCATGGCAAGCGAGTGCTTAACCACTGAGCTATTCGTGCGCTTTTAGCTATTAATGCGCTTTGCTATTCGTGCGCTTTTTACGTAATTGCAGCATTATTGCTGCGTGTGAACAGAGATGGAATTTATTTATTTATTTTTATTTCGCAAACTGAATTGCCTTTTTTCGTAAAAATATCTTCAGTGACATGCTTGATAGCAAAATTCTTTTTCTACGTTTGGATAGTATAATGCATCAGGATCTCTTGTAGTTTCAATACATCTTCTGTTGATCCGTAGAATGCTATGCGTCCTATACAGTATGTTTCAGAAAAGGTGGCCACCCCCTCGTAACTTTTGAACACGACGGAATTTTTCAATTCTGTAAAGTCCTAGGTATAGGAAGTGCCCTATGGCCCATCCTGTGGTCATATTTTTTTTTGGCCCCGGTTGGCCCTTCCGGCTTTTAGGCCATATTTTTTCATTTTTCTCGCGAATTTTAAATGGAATGCTATATTTTTTATTCCTGTTCATTAAAGTCCAAGTTAGGCTGAGTATAATGAGCTTTTAAAATTTTCAAAAACCTTATCAGGGGCGGAGCTAGTAGGGTGCAAGTTTCAAAATTGTTACACCCTGTATTTCAGCGTTAGTTAGATTTTTTAGTACTTTTTTTATGTTCATAGGTTCAAAATATTGTTTTACACCATATGAAATCAAAAAAATATTCTTGTTTACTTCTAATCAGGGTCATAGTAAGGTTTTTGTAAAAGTACTTTTTTTCTCACGTCAATTTTTCCGTAAATTAATGGTGTTCTCGAAATTGGCATTTTTAGAGGTGAAAGTCTGCAGTGACATATGTTTTTTATGCTTGAATTCGAAAGAAAACTTAACGGAGAAGCGATTAAAATCATAAAAAAAGCCATTTAACCTGCTAGTTTTTTCACGACAGTGTCCGGTAAAGTGGGTGAATTTCGTATTGGAATTTTTTTTGTTGTTGAGGAAACACAATTGGCATAGAAAATAAATAATATCTAATAAGGGAATATTACTTCAATGAACATAACTAAATGCGAAATTAAATGAAAATTATTTCTTCTAAATCAGTGCCGGATATTTTTTTTTTCTCTCTCTTTCTCTCTCCTCTTTTCGCCTCTTTAAAATATTTGAATTGGTTTAATTTTCACCCTCAAGAGTTTGGTACTTGACCTAGTCTTTTTTTCTCTTAAATTTCGAGATAATTAGATTTTTATTTAGAGACCTGGTATTCATTACTAGCAACACCAGTATGATTTTTTTTAAATTTGGGTTTAATATCGCGTTTCAACTGCATGGTCATATCATAACGGGGGTGTAACATTCCATTCGCAAGAAACTCACCAACCTCCTAAACACATTTATCTCACCCAGCCTGGGTTAGGCCGGAATGCCAGCATCACGAAGTCTTCTCCTCGCTGGACGTTGCTTAACTTCGGTGATCCTACACGAATCGTTGCATTCAAAGCGCCATCGGACTGACTCCAGAATTATTGACAATGTGTTTTCTACAGATTTTACCAACTTACCAACTAAAATTGTCTCAAGAGGGGACCCCTAGGCCGACTTTAGAAGCAGCATTATCCGATAATTATTTTTGATACAACTTGAACTTTGAAAAGTGAAAAAAGAGAGAGAGAAAAAAAAAAAAAAAAAATATCCGGCACTGATTTAGAAGAAATAATTTTCATTTAATTTCGCATTTAGTAATGTTTATTGAAGTATTATTCCCTTATTAGATATTATTTATTTTCTATGCCAATTGTGTTTCCTCAACAACAAAAAAAATCCAATACGAAATTCACCCACTTTACCGGACACTGTCGTGAAAAAACTAGCAGGTTAAATGGCTTTTTTTATGATCTTAATCGCTTCTCCGTTAAGTTTTCTTTCGATTTCAAGCATAAAAAACATATGTCACTGCAGACTTTCACCTCTAAAAATGCCAATTTCGAGAGCACCATTAATTTACGGAAAAATTGACGTGAGAAAAAAAGTACTTTTACAAAAACCTTACTATGACCCTGATTAGAAGTAAACAAGAATATTTTTTTGATTTCATATGGTGTAAAACAATATTTTGAACCTATGAACATAAAAAAAGTACTAAAAAATCTAACTAACGCTGAAATACAGGGTGTAACAATTTTGAAACTTGCACCCTACTAGCTCCGCCCCTGATAAGGTTTTTGAAAATTTTAAAAGCTCATTATACTCAGCCTAACTTGAACTTTAATGAACAGGAATAAAAAATATAGCATTCCATTTAAAATTCGCGAGAAAAATGAAAAAATATGGCCTAAAAGCCGGAAGGGCCAACCGGGGCCAAAAAAAAATATGACCACAGGATGGGCCATAGGGCACTTCCTATACCTAGGACTTTACAGAATTGAAAAATTCCGTCGTGTTCAAAAGTTACGAGGGGGTGGCCACCTTTTCTGAAACATACTGTATAATCGATCTTTTGAAATGTCTTTGAGAGTGTGGATCATTTTTTTTATTTTTATTTATGAAAGAAAAATACCTTCTGCCACCCCACCGCTTACCTTTCCTCGGCGAACCACACAGAGAGCTGGCCATGGCACAAAACACCTTGCCTGTTGGTCGCTCACCACACCACCATTGCAACCTCGAGCCCACACTTGGGATGACTAAGCTGCCTCCTTACATTGTGAGATGCGAATTCAACCGTCACTACATTCTCCCTTGTTTGAGAAATTATAGTTTACAAAAAAAAATTCAAAAATACAAATTACCTATGTATTATAGTAACTAATAATATTGTTAAAACCTCATTCTAATACTTGCAATTTAAACACAAAAAGCACTGAATCTTGTTTTATTTATATTTATTTTAAAAGGATCCACTTATAACGAAAGTTAGCTACTACATTATGTGTTATAAATTCTGCAGCTAGTACATTGTGTCCCTTATTTATTGGAAAGATTATATTTATTATTAAAACACTTATATCCGTCAAGGATTTGAATTTTGATGTAACTTACTTTCCCGACTCGAGTTTCGTCTAATTCATAGACATTATCAATTTTAGTTAAAAGAAAGACTATAATGTAAACTATAATCAAAAAAGATTATAGCTTACAAATGAACCAATACTGAAAGAGAACGAATAATTCAACAGTTCAACCCCTTGTTTAATAGATTGTATCCTACAAAGATTATAGTTTACAAATTTTATAAAGTTCAAGTACAGATGTATTACAGAAACTTATAATATTGTTAAACACCCATTTTATTACTTGTAATTTAAACAAAAAGCACTGATGTTGTTTTAAAAAATAAAAGAAAACGTACTTGTAACTAACCTGTGTGTTGTGAATTTAAAAGTTACTACATTGTCCCTTGTTAATTAGAAAAAAATTAGTTTACAAATGCATCAGTAATAAAAAAGAGCGCTTAGACAAATAGTTAGCTATAGTAAATAAATTTTTTTTACTGATCTATTTATTCATTCAAAATATAATTTAAAGTGACCGTATAATATAGATACAAATGAAAAATATAAAAGTTATTATAGCCATTTCAGCATAATGCTTGTGTTGGGCTATACAAACATGTGGACAATAGAAACTAATGGAAAGGTAGTAATGATGGTAAATTAAGGATATAATAATAATAATAGAACAATATAATGAAATGGTTTGTGAATTATTAAATGAAATTATTTCCCAGGAATAAATAGCAGTGGTGTATCTAACCCACTAGTTAAAAATTACATTACGAGATCTACATGGATGATAACCATAATAGGTTTTTTATGTGAAGTTATTTGATAATATGATAGGTTCAACACGTCAATCAATTCAGTATAAAACAGTATAACCAATTGAAATAAATAAAAGACCAAATGTTGAAGAGACATTAAAAATAATCATACAAATACCTCCTAATTTTTTGGGTGGAATATTATGAACAACGTTATTGAATTAAAAAAACACTTTTTGTATACATTTAAACAAAAACACAAATTATATAAATACCACTTCATAGATTTGTTTACAAATTTTCTATGGCAGCTGATATATTCCTTTTAGAATAAAAATAGCACATACCTCTAAGTTAATTTAGACTTTACGGAATACTAAAGCAAGAACACGAGTACACTACATTGTGATAGCATTGTGATTTTTGCGATAGGCTTCAAAAAGTTCCGCAGACTATCCTAAGGCATCGCGAACTAAAAAAACACACGACCACACGCGCGCTACATGTCTGTTCCTGGGTACCACGCGTTACTAACTAAAGGACTACGACACTCCGCGCCACAAAATTCCACCCCCATTGGATTCGCTCCCACCCCACATAGACTCCACTCTGTCCCCCAGTGGACACCCTTTGCCTCCCACCTCCATTTACTCCCTTCTGCCTTCCGCCCAAATAAATCCCCCCCTAGTCTTTCATCCCCATTGAACACCCTCTGCCTCCCACCTCCATACACTTCCCTTCTGCCGCCGCCCCCCCCCACGTTTTCTGGTCACCACCCTCCGAATCAGTTTTCGTAGGCACACCATTCCTTTGCTTACGTATTGCCTTTTCCTTCTCTCTACCTTTACATCTCTCATTTCACTCTCTCTCTCTCTTATTTTTATCTTTACATCTCTCATTTCTCACTTTCCCCTCTCTCTCTCTCAATTTATCTACTACTCTCTCTTTCTCTTTCCCTCCTCTCTTCTCTTCACATCTCTGCTTATCTTCTTTCTCTTCACCTCTCCCGATGTCCTTATTTTCCGCCCATCTTTACTTTTCCATCCATCTTTTTCTTTTCATCTCTCTCTCTCTCTTATTTGTGTTAACCTCTCTCTCCCTCCTTATTTTCCACCCATCCTTTCACTACTCCTGTCACTCCCAGAGCCACCCCCTGAGCACCCGCTACTCCGCTTCATTCGCATTACTCTCCCAACCATTTCCACAACAGATTCCTTACATTTCTCTAATTCCCCTCGTTCTTTATTTCCTCACCCCGTGGAAAAACAAACACTTCCCTTTTATCCTGTGACGTCACTTCTTGTTCCGTCCTTCCTCTTTTTCCTTGTCTTCTGAAAGACGTATTTATGTCACTTCTTGTTCCATTCTTCCTCCTCCTAGTCTTCTGAAAGCCATATTTATGCCACTTCTTGTTCCGTTCTTCCTCCTTCTCCTTGTCTTCTGAAAGCCGTACTTATGAATACAGAATTTTGTCTGAGCAATGTCTCAAGCAAGGTATTGGCCAATAATATTAAAGGAAATCATGCTTGAGACGACATTGTTCAGACGGTGTTTTCTGCTCATAAATACGGCTGTTAGAAACGAACTGAAAATAAATTACCCTCACGAATTTGCTTGATGTTGAAGAGGAGGTGAGAAAAAAATAAATAATAATAAACCCTTACCTCCAGATCCTCTGCCATTTCTTCTCAATCCATGTTTTTGTTTGTCTTAGGTTCGAATTATAAAACAGGATGAATGTTAGGCTAAGCCAGACTGCCCCTTAACTCGGGCTATATTGCGTTGATGATGATGAGTACGAGAAAACTCCGAGTTGAGGGCGTGTCTGGCTTAGATAAACTTTAATCCTGTTTAATAGTTTGGCCCTTAGTCCTTCCGCCTAATCCATTTAATTTCTCTCTCCTGTACCTTACTTGCCATATAAATACGCACGTTTACATATTCCTTGCAAACCAACTCCTTCAATCAATCAATCTATCAATTTTACTGTATATTTATATATTACTGTATGTTTACAGTTAAGATAAAGATAAAATTAAATTTGATATACGTACATTTAAAATACATTTAAAGTAAATTATACATTTAAAATATATTAAATATTAAAATTAATTATAAAACCTTCTTCCTCTCTTCTCATTATTCATCATTTTACTGACCTCAGTAGCTTGATCTATCAGGCGGCGGACTGGAGGTCGGTGGTTTTCCGTAAACTTAAAACAAATACGAGTATGTTAACTTTTTTTTCCATCATATCTCCTTAACTCATCTTTATCATTCCTCTCCCTACGCTTGATTCTTACCATTTCTCTCTTACAACCACCCTTTCACCGCCTTTCCCAGGCTGTGCTATTTTCCCCAGACTGTCTATTTCCTTTCTCGTCCATCTCTTTTTATTTTTCTATTTTTTCTTCCATCCTAAAATCAACAAACTACATCCTTAGTCCTTACTCTTCTCTTATCCCATGCCATTTCCCCCTGGACCCCTGTCCATTTTCATTTCTCTCTTCTGTGTTCTATTTTTCACAGACCCCCTCCCTTTATCCCCTCTCGAGTCAACTACCCCACACTGTCTGTTGTTAACCCCTGGATGTCAACTCTCTCCTACCCCACAGACTATTGTAGTTCCCGGATATTTTTCACCAAAGCTTCTCATTTTGCTTTGTGCAATATGCCCTGGAAAATGGCTGGAGAACGGCGCAAACGATTTGTCTGTTCTGTAAGGAACTGTAACACACTGAGTGTGTCAACTGCTTACGGCGCGCGCCGTATGTCCACTGCCTGTTTGTTTCAACGTTGGCAAATTAATATTGAGATGCGTCTGTATTTGAATGTACCAAGAAGCGTCATGATGCTATTTTTTTGCTCTTTGGGATGCTATTTTTATTATTATTTTTTTTTTTTTTTAAATTCGGGTTTTTACGTCACTTTCAACTGCATGATCACATCACGACGCGTAAATTATTTTAAATAGTTTGAAATTGATTGAGTTTAAAATCAATTTTGCATTTTTCAAAATACATACATACAGGGTGTTTCAGAAAAGTGTACATTAATTTTAACCACGTATTTTATGTACCATTTTAGGGGGGGTCAACTCTATAACAAAATGGGCGAAAGTGCTTCATAAGGGAGATACACATCTCTAAAGGTTCTTTAAAAAAATCTTAGATTTTGAATTACGCCTTACCTGTTAGAGTTATTGAAACGCGGAAAAAAAATTGACTCCCAATACAAGATGACGCCGTTATTTTGATGTGAGAATTGAGGTCATTGCACTTTCAGGGACGGCCACAGGGGGGTTAACTGAAAGAAAATAGGCCATACTTTTTTGGTGGTTAATCGAATTTGAATTTTGTTTTCGCCAAATGAATAACCATGTTATTTTACACGGATAAGGTCGGAATAACTTTTCTCTAAAAACAAGACAAGTGCCTCAAATTTGAAATTGATGATTTTTCATTTGGTAGGTATGCTTTAATAAAATAAAATTGCGAAATGTATGCAGTGCTCGCGGTTTTTATTTGTTTTCTTATCAATTTTGTTTCCGATAAACTACATTGAAATGTTACCCAGTTCATTTTAAAACACTGCGAAACATAGCCGCCTACTTACCAACATGACAATATCATTACAACAAATGCTCAATATGCCCTCCTCCCGTTTCAACACCTGCCTCCATACGCCTCCTGAATGACCGTCGGACACGTTCGAAAATTCCAGGAGTATTTCTCACTGTTTCAAAGGCCTCGATGATCCGATTGCGGAGGGTTTCTCTGTCAAGTACAGGTGTGCGGTACACTAACGAAAAAAAATAATCTAGGGGATTGAACTCAGGGGACCTGGCCGGCCAGTGATAAGGGCCACCCCTTCCAATCCAACCATTTGGGAATGTTTCATCGAGAAACTGCCGAACAGTTATCCGATAATGTGCAGGAGCACCATCGTGCATGAATATGACACCTCTCTGTCGATACTGCAGTGGTATCATGTCCATCAGGTGTTCTCTCAGGAAGTCCAAGTAGTTATCGCCATTTAAAATGGGAGGAAGAAAAAAAGGTCCCAATAGTGTATCACCGATTATGCCTGCCCATACATTAAAAGAAAATGTTTGTTGGTGGTTTTTTTGCACCAATCCATGGGGGTTTTCGGTCGCCCAGATGTGGTTGTTATGAAAGTTTGTTATCCCATCACGGTTAAAGTTGGCTTCATCTGTGAAGAGGACACTACTTAGAAAGTTCAAGACTGTCGCCAATTGGACCAAAGCCCAACGACAAAACTGTAATCGGGGTTCAAAGTCTCGTTCCAGGAGACCTTGCACACGTTGTAGGTGGTAGGGGTAGAGCAAGTTCTCATGAAGTGTTCTCCAAACGGTCGATTGCGATACATTGAGGTCCTTTGATAGCTGTCTCGTGCTAATGGTTGGATCATCGTCAACAGCTTCAAGTATCTGTTAATGTATATGCGGAATTCCGGAGAATTTTGAATAAGGTAGTATAAATAAGGCGAATCAATCGGTTAGTATTTTGTCCATCTTATTTGGCAGTGTATTTCTATATATCCGGATGGAAACAAACTGAATTACAAAATTAGTTAGTTTGTCATTATTCTTATTGCCTCTTGTCTCAAAGACAAATTTGCTTAAATAAACACGAGTACAGCTTCTTGTGTGTTAATTGCCTCTCTTTGGAATGGCTGCTAGAACATGCGTTTTTGTACTTTGTTGTTTGAGAACTGAGAAAGCACCTCTTTCCTCTGCTCATCTAATTAGTTTTGAGAGTTGCAGATGTGAGCATTATCAAGTCAGTTTCTTTTTGCAATTCTTCCGTCTTTCTTTTTGTCCCTTCTTTCGCTCGATCAAGAATGGGTGAAGGGTGGCAGAAAGAAAAGGAATGTGTATTTCACCTTTAATATAGTTCTGGTACAGGTTTTAGTGGAAAAAACTATGTACCAACTAGCAAGGCCAGTTAGGGCTTTGCTCCCTTTTTATTGTCTCCCAGCTAGACTACTGGTCTCCTCCCTGTTTAAAGTCCCCCAGCCATAGGATTCAGAGTCGATGTATATGTTTGCATAGTACATTTTTAATACTTATTCTTAAAATTACCTTTACGCAGAAGGACTTGGGACTTCTTACAATATAAAAAGTGGGCTTATAGGCCCCGCGTAGCTCGTATCATTCGTAAAGTTGTCATACTTTTAGGGCCCGGTTATTTTGTTTCGCCTGAAAACACATGATAGGTAGGTTGTCTAATTTTCTACATTTACTTACTTTCCGTGTCCATAAGTGTTGTGTCATGGTGGTGGAAGAATTGATGGGATATTAACCCCTGTGGACGCCCAGAAGCAATTTTCTATGCTCCTTCTATGTCCTGTGTGTGGTGTATTGTGTGGTGTTTATGTAAAAAAAAAAAAAAATCGATGCAGGAACTCTCTCCATGTCTTTGTATTTGTCATTGTAGGCTCTAAGAAACCGAATAATTTCTTTGTGGCTCACTACTGGGATGGAAGCTGCCTTCTAAATTTTCTCCATGTCTTCAGACACAGTTTCACTTATGTCTTTCACCGACGGGTCTTTGGCATTCCCTTTTCATCGCAGATCCTCTCTAACCCACAAAAAATGGGTGATGAAGCACTCTTCAAAACATTACCTTTAAATAAATTTCGCACACACGTTCCAAAGATGGGGCAGGCGGCAGAATTACTGCGGGTAATTTTCTGAGGAAATATGACCCACCGAAAATCGAAGGCTCCCCACATTAATCACTACTACACCATATTACACTGATACCAACCAGACCACTACACTGATTATTAATGGGTACGACTAACAACAAGCAAGTTTGCTCTTCACATTCAACTTGAAACCCATCAATTCACAAGGATACCAAACGAGATGCGAAAATGGGATTCACAGTGAAATACCATGAATCACAAAAATGTTTCAATGTCCTTTAAAAAAATTCTCACGATAAGCATATTAAATTATAACATTTTTTCAATAAAAAATTATGAGAGATTGACATTTTTCGGGAAAATTTCCTTTAATACCAAAAAAATTGAGTGTGGAACCTCAAGATGTTGGAACTATGACCTGTAACTACACCAATTTAAGTGCTTGCCTATTTGGCAACTATTCCTCACTCAGCCTACCTCAATTGCTTGAGAACAATTTTAAAATATCTTAAAAATAGGAAGGCACCTGGAATCGACCAGGTCACAACCCGGGCTCTTAAAAATCTTGGTTTTATGGGTCTAAACTTTTTTGTATCTATAGTGAATGCTATCATTCAATACTCATATTTTCCTGATGCATGGAAATGTGCCATGGTTGTGCCCATCCACAAGCCCGGAAAACCATCCTGTCTGCCGTCTAGTTATAGGCCTATAAGTTTGCTTAGCACCATTAGCAAAGTGGTAGAAAAAGTTATTGCTACCCGTCTAGACGCATTTGTTCGAGAAAATAACATCTTACCGGATGAACAATTCGGGTTCCGTATTCGCCATTCGACCACAGCCCAGCTAGCTAGGGTGGTTGACCGCATTGTGGATGGATTCAATCTTAGAAAGCACACAGGAATGCTACTTTTAGACGTCGAAAAAGCCTTTGATACCGTCTGGATCAAAGGCTTATTGTACAAGCTCATAAAGTACAACATACCTAGGTATCTTATACTCTTGCTGAGCTCATACTTAAGTAACAGAACGTTTAAAGTATTTTTAGAAAATATTTTTAGTTTACCTAAGAAAATAACGGCAGGGATAGTCCAAGGAAGTATTTTGGGGCCCAGGTTATACACCCTGTATATATCAGACATGCCAAAATCAAAATATGTTGAGACAGGTCTTTTTGCTGATGATACAGCAAATTTTACAAGCTCATGGCGGGTCAATACTATAGTTAAAAGACTTCAAGAATCTGCGAGGAAACAAGAAAAATACTTCCAAAAATGGAAAATTAAAATAAATAAAGAAAAAACAGAAGCCATATTTTTCACTAGAAGACGACCACTTATACCACCCAGTATAAAAGTATTTGATCAAACCCTAAACTGGTCCGACACTGTGAAATACCTGGGGGTATACCTAGATAAAAAGCTCACGTTTGGTGCTCATGTAAATAAAATTAAAGAAAAATATTGCATAGCCCTGAAATTGATTTACCCAATCTTTAATAGGAAGTCCAAACTCAACATCAAAAATAAAAGAATGTTATACACAACTTGCATCAGACCAGTTATTTCCTATGCAGCTCCAGTTTGGAGCAATACATGTAATACCAATATTAAAAAGCTACAAGTTTTGCAAAATAACTGTCTTAAAATCATAGGTAACTATCCCATGTACACAAGAATCAAAGACATGCATCATGACCTTAAAATACATTACATCAGAACATATTTGGACAAAATTTGTTGCGATTTTTTTAAAAATTTACACAAAGTAAACAACCGACTTTTACATGACTTAAATAACCCAAGTAAAACCCGCTATAAAAAATACTCTTATAAAAGAGTTAAGCATAGATATGTCCCCATGATATGAAAATGGTACCCATAATTATGTATTCATGTGTAAATCATAATGATACTTAATAAAATTTATTTATTTCATCATTAGAATGTAAGTCATCATCAGAAATTTAGATTATAATTTGTAAGAGGTTTTTTTTTTTATATAGCCAGATCTTTTTACCCTCTAAGAACTAAAATAAGCTAAAATAAATATTGTAACCAATAGACATGTTAAAGAACAAAAATGTTTTGTTATGCTTGGTAAAATACTTAGTTATAAGGAACAAGCTTGTGAAATTGTGAAACTGTTATTATATAAATAAATGAAAAAAAACTTGTTTGAGAGAAAAAAAAAAAAAAAATGGGTACGACTAACAACAAGCAAGTTTGCTCTTCACATTCAACTTGAAACCCAGCAATTCACAAGGATACCAAACGAGATGCGAAAATGGGATTCACAGTGAAATACCATGAATCACAAAAATGTTTCAATGTCCTTTAAAAAATTCTCACGATAAGCATATTAAATTATAACATTTTTTCAATAAAAAATTATGAGAGATTGACATTTTTCGGGAAAATTTCCTTTAATACCAAAAAAATTGAGTGTGGAACCTCAAGATGTTGGAACTATGACCTGTAACTACACCAATTTAAGTGCTTGCCTATTTGGCAACTATTCCTCACTCAGCCTACCTCAATTGCTTGAAAAAAAAAAATTTTGCCCAGTTTCGGCCCACCCTACCCAGGGGGGTTCAACTTTGGAATCTTAAAAGGAACCACCCTATTTAGAACACATATTTGAAAAGTAGATGACAATAGAAGTATTTTGAGACAAGTTAGAGATTTTTTCACCAAACAGGGCCGGAGATATCGTAACTTTTATTTCAGAAGTTTCAGCCATTATTTAAAATAATTTTATATCTGTTAATATTGTTAAACAAAATGTCTTACTTATTAAAGTACTTAATTTCTCAAGTCTCTTTGATAGCATTAGCTTTACCAGGGGAGTTGTTTAGGGGATCAATTTTTTTTTACAAATAAAAACCATCCTTTTTCGAGTATAATTTGTGATAGCTTCACGCAATTACACATGTTTCAGTCAAAAAAAAAAAATATTTTTTGAACACGGCGGACTTACGTCAATTTTCTATGGGAACATTGAATATGAATAAGATAAATTGCTACTTCAAAAAAAGCTATTAGAAAATTAAGGCCAGTTACATTTCAGTATATCAGTACTTGAAAAATTAATATTTCTTACTTACCTAAATTAAATGTTCAATATGTTCTCCAAGCTGCTCCATACAAAAGTATAATCTTTGTTCAGTCTCCTCTCTGACATTGGACAGCTGTTGAGGAGTAAGCCTTAGACATTCTAATAGAATCCTATCCATGGGCCAGGGAATACAATAGTCAGGTATTCTCTGACTTCCTGCAATAATGGGGTGGTGCACCATCTTGCTGCAACGTAGCATTGTTGAAGTTTCCCCTATATCTTCGACAATTTCTCTCAACCGAGGTATGATAATATTTTGGAGGAGTTCCAAATGCCTCTGGCCAGTGAATGTTCCATCGTAAAAAAAGGTCCAACAATCTTTGAAAATTCCAGCCCATACGTTAGTTTTTTGAGGATACTGAGAGTGTCTTTCGAAAAATTGGTGTGGGTTGTCTTGGGACCAATATCTGGTATTTTGGGCATTAACTTTTCCATCGAGATAAAAGCAACTATCATCAGAAAAGCATACATTTTTTAAATAGTCAGGTGCGTTTACCATATATAGTTTGTAATAATTGTTTCACAAAACTCTGTTCTTCTACCCGGGTCCCCTTCACCTAGCTCTTGAACAATCATGGGCTTATATGGTCTAAATTTATGATTTTTTTTAATTCTTCTAATAGAGGTGTTAGATGCTCTTTCATTAAGTCGTTCATTGAATGTTGTGACAGATTGATGTGAATTCATGAAAACTTCGTCAAGTATTCCTAATTCTGTTAAATCGTCAATGGGATGCCTACCATTGTTTTTTTTTTGTGTCCGACACTGCCAGTTTGTCGGAATGTGTTGTAAACATGTATGACATATTTGTGTCTTACATTTCTCTGATATAAATTGTTAAAGTCCCTCGCTGTTTGTCTGGCCTTTCTTCCATTTTCAAAAAAAATATGAAAAATAAAACAAATGATTTATTATTATTATTATGTTTTCCTACTATGATCATCATGAAAAAAAACTTTACATAATTCAAAAATTCCATCACCTTCTAAAGTTAAGCTTTTCAGAAACATACTGTACACAATGTACGTACCTACATATTATTCTGAAATATATACAGGGTGTTACTAAATTACTGTCAGATAGAAAATGTGCGTGTTTTTGGGGTCATTTTAGGGGGGGTTCGTTCTCTAAAAAAATCCCGAAAAATGCTTCCTCTCCCTTCCAGGAGCTGTGAAAGTTAAAAAAATAAAAGTGTTTTTTTACTATAACTCTTGAAATACAAGAGCTATCTTAACAAAATTTTGTGAACTTACCTTATATTATGCTCCTATTATTCCCACATAACTTGCATTTCGGTGACATTTTCAGGGTCGGCTGTATGGGGTCAAGCTGCAAAGAAAACCGCCATATCTTTTTGTATAATAAAAGTAGTGAAATAAAATTTAAGCCACTTTATTGTAAATGTTTTTTTCTACAAAAAAGCTCTGAATATTTTTTTTGTCAAATGCACGTATCACTCCAAAAAATCGAGTTGAAAAACTTTGGATAACCGCGTGTGTCCTTTCAACATTTTCCCTCTCTAAATCTGATCCCCTCACACATACCACTTTGTGTTTAAAAAAAGGAATGCCAAGAAAAAAATTCCAACAAATGACTTTATCTTTAGCATTTTTTATTTGTTATTACCTTGTTACTTGAATGGACCTCGTAATAAATGTCTGGCTTTTGTGTTGTTCAACAGACAATTTGTAATTATTCAAGAAAGGACGTGAAACATTGGTTTTCAGTAGGTAGGTACCTAAATTCAATATTCGTGGATGGTCTGGAAATTTTACCTGCACCTTACAGCAGGTGTTCGAAATGACTGCCTCCAGCTTCAATGCATGCTTCTGCTCTTCGCTTTACTGAGTGACGTACTCTTGCAGTGATACGAGGCCGATTCCTGATGGTTCCAAAGGCTTGTATTATTCTCTCTCTGAGAACTTCCACGGATGGCACAGGTGTATCATACACAAGAGATTTTACATCGCCCCACATGTAAAAGTCGATTGGGTTATGATCTGGTGATCTTGCGGCCCAAGGTACAGGTCCTGCCCGACCAATCCATCGTTGCGGGAATTCCGTGTTCAAATGTTCTCTCACTATTAACCGGTAATGCGCCGGGCAGCCATCATGCATAAACCATAATCGGTACCTGTCTGCCAAGGGAACATTTTGCAGTAAGCCTGGAAGCTCTTCGACAAGAAATTCCAAATAATTTTCTCCATTCAAAGTGGGAGGTAAAAACACAGGTCCAAGAATAAAGTCACCTACAATTCCGCCCCAAACATTCAGTTTGAAGGAATACTGATGCTTTCCTTCGACTAGCTCATGTGGGTTTTCATGTGCCCAGATATGATTATTGTGCAAGTTAATAATACCGTCTCTTGAAAATGTAGACTCATCAGTAAACAAGATCCTTTTCAAGAAAGACCTATCTTCATCTATTTTCCGTAGCAGCCACTGGCAATATTGTACTCGGGGCTCAAAATCTCTTTCAAGTAAACCCTGAACACGTTGAAGGTGATACGGGTAAAGTAAATCAGTGTTCAAAATCCTCCAAATTGTCACATGATCAACCTGTAATTCATCACTCATCTGCCGCGTACTTATTCTGGGATTGTTTTCAACTCGTTCTAAGACCTCTTCTTCTAGGCGCACCGTTCTTCTGGTTCTCGGCCGGCCAACATCCGTTCTCTGCGGGTTTACATTACCAGTTGCCCTTAAGCGATCATGGACACGCTGAAAAGTTCTTGGACAGGGTAAGTTTCTCAAAGGAAACAATTCGGCGTAAATCCTTTGGGCCTCATAAGTATTTCCCCTAGCTGCACCGTAACAATAATGGATGTCAGCCCATTCCTCATTATTATAATTCATTTTCACTTATTCCACAAAAATAATACAAAAATGACTATCTAACAGCAATAATAATAATGTAACAAAAAAACTGCAATAATACTTAGTGGAAATGATAATTGGTGAAAATTGCTATCCAAAAGTTACAACGAAACTGAACATAATGTTTGCTGTCAAGAAGTGAAAACAAACAATTAATTAAGTCTAAAAAATGTAGCTGGCCAAAAAAAAAAAAAAAATAGCTGAATGCATTTGATACCTAATACGCAATAAAGACTCTTACACACGGTTGTCAAAAGTTCTTTCACTTCGATTTTTCAACTCGATTTTTTGGAGTGATACGTGCATTTGACAAAAAAAATATTCAGAGCTTTTTTGTAGAAAAAAACATTTACAATAAAGTGGCTTAAATTTTATTTCACTACTTTTATTATACAAAAAGATATGGCGGTTTTCTTTGCAGCTTGACCCCATACAGCCGACCCTGAAAATGTCACCGAAATGCAAGTTATGTGGGAATAATAGGAGCATAATATAAGGTAAGTTCACAAAATTTTGTTAAGATAGCTCTTGTATTTCAAGAGTTATAGTAAAAAAACACTTTTATTTTTTTAACTTTCACAGCTCCTGGAAGGGAGAGGAAGCATTTTTCGGGATTTTTTTAGAGAACGAACCCCCCCTAAAATGACCCCAAAAACACGCACATTTTCTATCTGACAGTAATTTAGTAACACCCTGTATAATACCTTACAACCTTACATCTACATGAGCTAAGAGTTAGTAGGAGCAGCTCGATCCAGCCATTAATAGTGTTCCTATTCTGTGTAAAAGCGGCACTGTGTGAATCCAGCGGTCGCGGGTTCGGAACCCAGCCGGGACGTGTCAAGTTTTCCTCCATTTGGGGTATTTACCACATAGTGTGTCTTGGGGTTAATGCTGGAATAATGGGATTTAATAGTTCTAATCCGGCAGTATGAATAAGGTGATATTATACTCATGAAATTTTTTATACGGTCAATTGGTTTTTATATTTTTATTTGTCATAGTTACTTAAAACTACTCGCTAAAAATAATATAATAGAATGCATTTTGAAATGTTTTTTTTTTTTTTTTCATCTTACAATAAAAGATTTTTCAATTTTCTAAGGTTGGAAGAGTCCCTCTAATTCTCACAGCATTACCTCTCTGTATAGCAATTGCAATACGCTGAATGAGGTAATGCCGTGATCGATTGTCTCCGGACACACGGGTCAGCAGATTTCCGATTGTTATTTCACAAATACACGCAAGTAGGTCCTGTTTTCCTATCCTGTTGATTAGTTTTCTGGCTTCTTCTGCCCATGGACCAAGAGTTTCTACTGAAAATGCAGCAAAGTGGAAGTTCTGCTCGATTATAGAGTAGTGTCGATGTTTTCTCTTGGCTGCATTTTCAGAAGCGAATCCAGGGCCTGCTGTTGCGTTGATGTTGCTTGTCGCCAGGGAGTCTGAACATTTCACATCCCATACGAGAGGTCGACCTCGTTCCCTCGCCACATTTGTGATGCCATCAGGACGTTTTCCGTCGTCACGACACAACCCGGGCGGCTCTAATCGAGCACTGATAATATTTGAAATAATAATATTTCCCGGTGAGCGGGCTTTTATTTCAGATCCGTGGCTTTTATATAAGCAAGTGCAGCAGTTCTTCTTTCATAGGAGTCACTTATCCAGTGTACGGTGACGCGCATGAAACTGCGCTTCTTGCCCGACCATATGCCGGCTGTTGCACAGACGTGTGTTGTGTTCCGCAGCAACTGTCGGATAAGCTCTTTACTGCTTTCCAACAAATCAAATGCTGTCCTCACAACACACTGCCTGCTTGGGATCGTGAGCCCTTTGTCCTGGATGTTTAATTTATTGAAAAGCTCACGAAAACATTTGTCCTCCACAACTCGAAATGGAATCATGGAGTTAATGATTGCTTTTGACAACAAAGTGTTGAAGTCACGTTGGTTTAGATTTTTTTTGCCCGACCCTGCAAGCGTCTCTTGTTTTCTGTGACATTAATGTTGTATTGGATAACAGCATCTTGTCCCTGCTGTCTTTTCAGATGTTTTAAAAAATTGGTCGAAGCACTAAATTGTCCTTTAATTTTGACATAATGCGGACCACAAAGGCTTAATTTGTTCAATTTGTTTAATTTGTTCAAAAGCTCACGAAAACATTTGTCCTCCACGACTCGAAATGGAATCATGGAATTTATGATCGCTTTTGACAATAAAGAGTTGAAGTCACCTTGGTTTAAATGTTTTGTAGCCCGACCCTCCACGCGTCTCTTTTTTTCTGTGACATGATTGTTGTATTGGACAACAGCATCTTGTCCGTGCTTTCTTTTCAGATGTTTTAAAAAATTGGTCGAAGCACTAAATTTTCGACATGTTGCGGACCACAAAGGCGGCACAGACCAACAGCTTTATTAGTAGCAGCATCACTCTTATTTTCAACTAGGGAGAAAAAAATTCCGTCTAAAATTTTTAATCCACTAGTTGAAGGGTTGGAATTCGACTTTTCAGAGTTTGATGTTAAATCAAATAAAGAATTAATATCACTGTCAGACATGACTAAATTTGAACTGAACTATTTTTACTTTTGGTGACAGGTCGGTGGTTCAAGTCCCGGATTCAGCGTAGATTTAGTAAAACGAATTTGAGTAGTTGTGATATCACGAAAGTGATTAACACAAATATGATAACTTTTCAACAAAAAAAACTTCCATTACTTCAAAATAAATCAAAATAGCTGCCAGTCGTGTATAATATTCTAATATCATTAAGTGCCTTTTGGATTGCAAACCGGGGTTTCCATTTGTGAACTAACTAAATTTTAAATTTATTTTTACATATTATAGATAAAATATTTCTTCCAATGCAATGGAAGAGGGGAGAGTTCCCATCAGACTCGCGCTATTACCTCGTTGAATTGAAAGAGAGATTCGTTCAATGAGGTAAGATCGCGAGCGCGATTCTCCAGATGCCCTGTGTAAACTTGACCCCAGCACATTCAAAAACTGCACAGCCTCCTGGCACCATGGTCCCAGTGTCTCTACTGCAAAAGGAAGAAACGAGTGATTTTCTTTTATTCTCTCGTATTTTGCATGTTTCTTCCTTGCAGCAGATTCACCGGGGTACCCTGGTTCCAGGCTGGCTTGTAAATGTGAGGGGGCCAATGAGTCTACACAGGTCACATCCCACACGAGACTTCTTCCCCTCTCCCATGCAATGTTCGTGATACCATCAGGCCTCTTTCCGTCCTCTCGAAGTAGTCCATTCGGTTCTAAACGTGAGCTAATGTTAACTGAAGCAAGGGATCTTTGTAATATTTTATTGATTTCATTGTGCCGTGAAAATCTACCCGCACTACTTCGGCAACTTAGGCCGTGGCGACCAAAACAATCTACTTCACTCCCACAACTATTGCAGTTATGTGGTCGGCACAATTTGCAGCCCAATCTTAACCCTACAGATACCCTCATTGATTGATTATCCAAAAAATTTCCGATATTTGGACTGGGGACAGCCCTGAGCCAAGCCCCTGAAAAATTATTTTGTAGAACTTGAAATCTTTGTTTCTCAATCTCAGATGGAAATTGCAATGATGTTATAATGCGATCGATGGTAATTGCTTGCCAATCACATTGTTGTGTAACTTTTGATGGAATTTCAGGATTGATGGAAACCCACTCTCTCAAAGCCTCTTTCATATGACATAATTCAGACTCGTAATCCTGAATATGCATTATGCTAGATACAAGTCCTTCAACGCCATATGCAGAGGCCAAGAAAGCAGGGATTACCAAATCTTTAACATTAGGGATACCTAAACCACCTTTGTTGATCGGAAGGCAAGCTTGTTTCCATTGTAAGTTTTCAAGTTCTACGTTTAAAATTTTTTCTAGGGATGATCTTATCATGAGCTCTATATTATCTAACAGAATGGGCGAGCACCATAGGGGCGTTGTACGCAATAAGTAGGTTAATTTGGGAATTTCCATTTGTTAATATGTTTTCTTTTACCTTGGCGGAAAATAATAAAGTTGTGTCCCTTAAGGCATTGAGAAACTGTTTTTTCCTTTTTTCAGGTAGTTGGAGTTTCTCAAGGCGGGATTCCTCTGAGACACTATAATGACTTGTGTGGCAGCCCCTTTGTTATTGTCTGACCTGGTTATAGGGTTTTCAGTAAAAGCCTTACATTTAAACTGCGACATAATTAGACCTATTGTGACCAGTTGATTCTATTTGGTTTATCGTCCTGATTTGAATCAGAACGGTGGTTTTACCCTGAATTCACTGGGAATCTTACGTACTACCCACATGAAAACCAGAATTTCCTGTTAGATTCTACCCCCAATCGGGAATCGAACTCAGGATCTCTGGACTACATGTAGGAGTCACAACTGTTACATCACGGAGGCTGGCTCGAGCCTCATCTTGCCCAGGCATATAGGTATTCCTAGTTTCAAAAATAAGAAAGGTTATCGAAGTACTTTGTCACTATGCACATTTTCGGACCAGTTAGGATTTAAAAGAAACTCGACGCGCGACGTCAGCTTTGCAAAAGAACATACAGTTTTGGTGTTCATGACGGTCTACAAAAGCTGGCTCTTTAGATAGTGCATATAACATAAGTCCACCACCAATGGCGCCACAAACACAATAATATCTCTAGAAAAAAGAAACAGAAGGATTACATCCGAATTTTTCCGTGCATCTCTGTTTGGATCAGTTAATATTTAGACTGGCCGTTGTACTTAAATTGTGAATAAAGTTCAGTCTAATAAATTTCTCCTTCTTAAACATGGCGCTGTCGAAAAATTTACCACCTACGTTACTTTTCTATGTAAATCATTTCTTTTTGGTGAATAATGATGGATCAATTCAATAAACTTTTTGAGAATTATCAGAAATGCTTTATTTAGTTTTTACAAATAGAAAATCTCGTCCATTTTGTTATCGTCGGGGATAGACCCCATTATGCTCACAGCATTCCTTTTTTGAATTGCCAGACTCAATCTTTGTTTAAGGAATAAAAATGAATGGACCGGCTCCTTGGTGGAGTCGTTATTCTACTTGCTTATCTAGAACTTGCTTACTTATTGAAATTAAAAGAATAATTTGTGATGTGTTGAGAAATAAAATTTAGAATGATTTTATTGAGAACAAATTAATTTGATGGTACTTGTAGAAGCCCTAAATTTGAACTGGTTTGGAGCTTCGAGAAGAACTGGTATTTATAATTTCTTCACAAAGTGTTGGCCGTATGAAAAGCGGATCGTAGGCCGCGACATACTCCCCACCATGAAACAACAGGTTTCATAATTCACTGCTAATGATGGGAAATTGAGCCCAGAACTTCAAAGATTTTGTACGAGATACCAAGATATATTTTGCAGCTACGAAGAGAGACACCGTGTCAAAAACTGTAAAAGTAAAATCAGTTTATTTTGGTATACCCTTCCTTTAAGATGACCGACCTTAGTAGCTTAATCGATAAGACGGTGGACTTGTAACCTGGAGGACGGTGGTTCAGGTCCCGGTTTCAGCGTAGATTTATCAAGCTAGTTTGAGTAGTTGTGATATATCACGAGAGTGATCAACACAAATATGACAACATTTTACCCTTCCTTTAAGATATACCCACAGGAAAGTAACCCCCCCCCCCCCGTCGCCTATGACCAGATGAAAGTGACGTAAAACAAACAAACAATCAAAAATAGAAGATGCGTACTTACCTGCCGCTTCTATGTCTGTACCATGCAGCAGGTTCTGCCGCAGCCATGCTGCCACCTGCTGCATCACACAGGGTCGCGTCTGATGCCACACATAATGCTGTACGTGTCAGAGCTTTATCGTAATATCGAAAAATAGTAAAATAACAATTATAGGTCAATTAGGTTGGTCACAATCGTAAATGAAGTTTTTTTGTCAGAGCTTTGGTTTGCAATTTACAAAAAACTATATTCTTCACAAAAAAACTTCATTTACCATTGTGACTAACCTAACTGACCTAAAATTGTTATTTTACTATTTTTCGATATTACTTGTAACAAACAACAATTTTGATTCCCATATTTTTTCCTATAGCTCTTAGGAACTTTTAAAAGTTTCTAGGAACTTCGCGATGTTCCTAGAGCGCTTAGGATGTTCCTACATGGTATGCATGAAAACAAATTGAACAAGCACTAGTTTATTCCCAAGAAAATTATACACAAAGGCGATTAAGAAGGAGAAAACAGTTGGATTAAATAACTATAATCCCTCAAAGTTGAAATTAAAAATAATGACCGAGATTATCAAAATTAAGTAATTGTAAAAAAACTATCGTTTCAAATTGTAATATTCCGATCATAATAAATTATTCGTGACGATATTTTGTAGACTTACACCGGATTGATAAATAAATTTTTGGTAGCTAGATTCACCCGTAGAACAGTATGTCACGGTTTACTGACAAAGACCAGCAGTCTGTGTGGAGTGATTAATATGAAATCAATAACTCTTCTTATGTCAAGAGTTGTGTGCTCAGGCTTTTAATATGAGGGGGCTCTGTATAGTTGATAGAGATAACTTTCAACCGTTAGTTATTCGGAAATACGCGAAAACACGTATTTCTTAATTATTCAGGAAAATCTTTTTCAAAGGGATTCTCAATTTTAAAACACTATCAGGCCATCCCGTTGGGGTCAACATTAAAATCTTAAATAGACTTACCCATTTTGTCATACCTTTTTGAAAAGCCCATCGAGGTCATTACAACAAATTTGACCTTTATACTTTAAACAAGTCCGGGTTACATGGTTTCAAAGTTGACTATTGAAAAAAAAATCTCTAATTTAATATTTGTCTTTGATTGGACATTAAATAAGAGCATACATACACAAAAATTGCTTATTCGTAATAATAAAGTTGGGACGTTTTATTTTTTACACTTTATAATTTAGATCGTAAGACTAGTCCACTTGCTAGACTTAAGTAGACTTTTATTATTATCATATTATTTCGCAAACATTTTTACCTTTTATTAAAAAAATCAGTTTTTCTCCACTCAACTCCTTATTGAGCTCCTCATGCCCTTGAAACGCCTTTTATAGACTTATAGACTGGTATGAAATGGTAGGACGAGCCAACTTAAGTTGTCTGGAGGACCATCTAGCTTTGGCAAGCCGAACGACATTATCAGAAATCATTGGCGCCCTTAACAGGGTGAGTCAAACTCAAAGTAATGAGGAAAAATTCATGCACTCGGTGGGATTCGTACCAATGGATCCCTACGCTATCTGGATTACTAGACTAGCGCTTTAACTACTTGACTACCCGTGCACATGACTATTATGTGGTCACAAATTCAAATATAACAGGAAAAATCCAAATATTGGGTATGATCAGGATCGCAAATCCATGCACTAGATTGTTTACAAGTCTAGCGCCTCGGCGCTCTAACCACAAACAATAACTACCAATGCTTGTTTTGAACAGTAGGAATACTATTTCTTCGTTTTGCCTGGGGTCGTCACTGTAAAATAAATTTTCAAAGAAGAAATAGCTTTGTGGATTGGTCCCCCTAGTCAGACCCCTGCCACTTTCACAAGGCAAACAATAGTCACGATAATTGCAGCTGAGTCAATCTCCAATGAGATGCTCTGATTACGCATGCACTGTCTGGCGAAAAATATTTTTGATTTGCATTTCTGTAAATATTTTATTTTATTTTAAATGCTGCTCGATATACCGCAAAGAGTTTAGCTTCCAGATCAAACCTTGATCGGGAAAAAAAGATCGTTGGGAAATCTTGAGAAAGGTTTCGTGAACATGAGATTAATTACTACAGGTAGATTTCGATGTTTCATACATATTGGATCAAGTTTTAGTTCTCCCTAGTAATATTTTTTACTGCATGTGTTATTGCATTTAAAAAAATAAATCTGTACCGTAGAGTAAAAGAGTAACTCGAATTTTTCAAATTTTACAGGAGAAGCAAAATAAGATTTTTTTGTAAATTTTCCTCGAGAGTTTGTTTTTCCTTTTGAAATTATTGATTTGTTTTACATTGAATAAAAGGAAATTTTATCCTCTTTAGTATTATTTAAGTTTGAACCTATTATTATATACTAGTTACGAGCTATTAGCAGAAATATTAGACAAAAGCGAACTTATCTGGACTTGCAGTCTTTTCGCTCAACGGAGATCTTGACTTGTGGACCTAAAATAATTTTACTACAGTCAATTAGAACACAATTTTGGTAGTTTTATAAGTAATTTTTTATATTGAATTGAAAATTATTAATTGTATGAACGTTGAGAAATTGAATTGAAGAAATGTTGCTCGTCGGCATCTTTTTTCTTCTTATTCTTTGGGAGGTCTTTGAAGAAGCATTGAAATTGTGCGGGCGCCCATGTAAGAGATTTCAACAAATGGTTGTATTAATTCTTGAGAAAAATTCACCACTGAATCACAGCTTCTGATTTCATTTAATACCTACGCAGTTACGACACGTGTAAACAAAACACTGACAGCATGAGAATCCTGCCATTGCAAGAGAACCAATTATTTGGACTTGCTGTTTTTAAATTCCACGAAAGTGAGTCTCTCTCTATTTTGGATCTAAAATCTTTCTAGCCAAAACAAGGAGTTGCGATTTTTTTTTTATATACAAATCTCGATGGTTACTGGGACTTACAATGGTGGATTATTGCATTATTGTGTTGCATTATTGCTTATTTCATGATGAGAATCCGCATTTTTTCATTATTATTAATAACATATTCACAACTTAAGTCGTAGCTTTATTTTACAAAAATAAACATAGATACACAAAGAAGGAATACAATGTAGGTATAGAAGAAATCCGAAATACAATGCAAAAATATTACATTTTTGACAAGTAAAATGGGGATTTCACGATTCGTCTCAAACTACCTGAGGTGGCCTTTTTCACAACACGATTCGTCTCAAGAAAAACAAAACACGATTCGTCTCATAACACGATTCGTCTCAAATACTCAAAAATCGAAAATATATAATATCCCTTTCAAACTATCCCCATAAGAAAAAATTCCCTCTCGCACCAAAAAAAAATCCCTATAAAATGGCGATGTTCACGATGTTATTGTTTTGAACCAGTAACAGTCATCTATGTTATCAGTGTTTATTTGAGTGTTTGACAGTAGGGTTAGGTAAAATACATAGAAGGCCATGCCTCAAGAATATAGTAGGGTTAGGTAAAATACATAGAAGGTCATGCCTCAAGAATATAGTATTACGGTTAGGGATAATACATAGAAGGCAATGCCTTAGGTTTAAAGTAGGGTTAGGTAAAATGCATAGAAGGCCATGCCTCAAGAATATAGTAGGGTTAGGTAAAATGAATAGAAGGCCATGCCTCAAGAATATAGTAGGGTTAGGGATAATACATAGAAGGCAATGCCTTAGGTTTAAAGTAGGGTTAGGTAAAATGCATAGAAGGCCATGCCTCAAGAATATAAGAAAAAATTCCCTCTAAGATGTTTTAAATAAGATGTAATAAAATATCCCTCAATATGTACCGTATTTTACTGTCGTACTGAGACGAATCGTGTTGTTTACTTTTTCGCCAAAAAAAATATTTTGAGACGAATCGTGTGGTCATTTTTATACCTGAAATTCCAACCTTTTTAAAAAACCTTTTTGAGACGAATCGTGATGCGCCCAGTAAAATATAGCCAATAAAAACGTAGTCGCTGAACTGCATGAGCGATTCATTCTGGGGTGATGGTGTAATCAGATCATCAATTCCATCATCAAGATCATCAACTTTCTTCCATGTCAAAAAGTGTAAAGTCAAAGAATAGTATCAGCAATTTACGTATCCCATTGCTTGAGTAAACATTTAAGAGACCGAGTTCTAAAATTTTCCTGTACCAGCTTTGTTTAAGATGAAATTTGTTTAAGATGTTATTGTTTTGAACCAGTAACAGTCATCTATGTTATCAGTGTTTATTTGAGTGTTTGACAGTAGGGTTAGGTAAAATACATAGAAGGCCATGCCTCAAGAATATAGTAGGATTAGGTAAAATACATAGAAGGCCATGCCTCAAGAATATAGTAGGGTTAGGTAAAATACATAGAAGGTCATGCCTCAAGAATATAGTATTACGGTTAGGGATAATACATAGAAGGCAATGCCTTAGGTTTAAAGTAGGGTTAGGTAAAATGCATAGAAGGCCATGCCTCAAGAATATAGTAGGGTTAGGTAAAATGAATAGAAGGCCATGCCTCAAGAATATAGTAGGGTTAGGGATAATACATAGAAGGCAATGCCTTAGGTTTAAAGTAGGGTTAGGTAAAATGCATAGAAGGCCATGCCTCAAGAATATAAGAAAAAATCCCCTCTAAGATGTTTTAAATAAGATGTAATAAAATATCCCTCAATATGTACCGTATTTTACTGTCGTACTGAGACGAATCGTGTTGTTTACTTTTTCGCCAAAAAAAAATGTTTTGAGACGAATCGTGTGGTCATTTTTATACCTGAAATTCCAACCTTTTTAAAAAACCCTTTTTGAGACGAATCGTGATGCGCCCAGTAAAATATAGCCAATAAAAACGTAGTCGCTGAACTGCATGAGCGATTCATTCTGGGGTGATGGTGTAATCAGATCATCAATTCCATCATCAAGATCATCAACTTTCTTCCATGTCAAAAAGTGTAAAGTCAAAGAATAGTATCAGCAATTTACGTATCCCATTGCTTGAGTAAACATTTAAGAGACCGAGTTCTAAAATTTTCCTGTACCAGCTTTGTTTAAGATGAAATTGGCATCATTTGATACCGAGTACCTTTTTCCTTCAGTTGAGAAAAGAGAAATAGAACTGGGCTTTCCCCAGAACGAAATCTGGTCCGGGCTCGCCTGAAGCACATGCTAGATGCCCTGATGATACCTATTTGAATTTGGACTCGGATCCAGCCTAAAATTATGCCTAGGGAGTCTATTTGATTGCAGCTGAAGGAAACTGTGATTGAATGGCAATATGAGCAGCTTCTTCAAAATTCACAAAGAAGTGTTCTGGAAGTAAATTGGGATTAATAATTAATTCCAAATTTTCCCGCGTTTTTATACTTTAATGACAGTAAGTAGTATTTTTACTATTACAAAGTCTGTTAAATATGAATTGTATATTTGTTATTGAAAATACCGAGGACTAGCTAAGACTGTGCCATCTACAAGAATTGCCGAGGAACGGTTTAAGGAAGTCTATGATATGTTCGGCAGGTAACAATGGCCATATCATCAGCTTTCAATGGTTGTTAAAAAATTTCGCCACCTCTGTTTCGGATGAAAGTCAACTACGAGTTCCAAACCTAGCTGGGATATCACAAGTTATCGTTCCATTTGGTATTTTGACTACATAATATGTAATGTAATACATCTTGAAAATAATGATACTTATTGGTCCTCCTCTTTGGGCAGTTTACAATATGTTTCTTCTACTTCCGTACATTTTCCGTCTGAATATGAATCTCTTCTGTGGACTTCATTTTGCACTTCCGCCAATTATCTGATACATTCATCTCTTTTTATTCCAATGGTGCGTGGTCATGCTCTCCAGCTCTAAATTTGATGTCAATCACTTTGACTGTAGTACGGTTTTTGCAATTCTTTTTGGTACACCGCTAATCTTTGTCTCCTGACGACTTTGTTTTCGAGAATCCCAGGTTTATTACATTAGTTGAGCAGAGGTAATAATTGGATTTTTTTTTTAACCACATAATACTTCTTGGGCTTACTGCCGGAATAATTGGACTCGTTAGTCTTAATCGTGCAGTATAAGTAAACCGTTATTATAGATAAATTAATTTGTTAGTCCAGCGCATACGTCAACTTCTGTTTTTTTCCCATTTTCCGGCGTTTTAAAAAGGCGGTTAGCCTGCCTAAACTTCTTGATGGATTCAAAATGGTGGAATTATTGCTATCTGTAGAGCAATTCAAACCTTTCAAGAAGTTCGAGACGAGACTCCGTGGTATTATTATTTCCTACTATCAAGAGGAGAGTCGACTAAAGTCACTTAGTTATTATTATTATTATTATTATTATTCAACACTTTATTAGATATAAATGGACATATGTACAGTACAAATAATTATTTTAACAATGAAAAAAATGGAAACAATACAATAAAAATGAAAAATAATAGAAAAATATATAGATACATAATGTCCTAACTAAAGAACAGGGTTACTGCCTTATAGCAATAGTTTTTTTTATTAAAAATAAGCAATAATTTTTGTACATCTTACCAATAAAATACGCTTGAAAAGGAAGCTGTACGTGTTTGGCCTATCCTCATAGGGCACAGCACTGCTTCTTAAAAGCTATTTTGCCGGTCACTTGAGCTGCAGAGAGAAACAAATCCTTTAAGGATTTGAGTTTATTGAATTTGATATACATTTTTGGAAACTGTTTTGTAAATCTACTTTTGACTTTTTGTCTTTGATTTATTATGATCTTTGAAAACCATTTTTGATTTGGTTTGTTTGGCTTCCGATGACGTCTTGTCATTGGGTTCCATTTTAGACTCATTCTCTTTGGATTGCGTCGATATTTTAGTGTCTTTGAGTTCGATTTTGGATTTCTCTTTGGGTTCCGTTGACCTCCTCTCTTTGGAGTCCATCCCCGCCCTCTTCTTGGACCCAGGGCTCCGGAGCGTGCTGGGGGTGAGTGACTGAGGGTGCCTATCAGACGTGGGCTGGGTGAGTGGGCCGCCCAGCTTTGTTAGGTCCACCAGGTTGATAGCCAGGTGGGGCGCGCATTGGTCTACGAGCTTTGACATCTGTGGAGCAGGTTCAAATTAATATGTACTAACCGTTACATAGATGTCATAATATTAAAGTATAATATTTTTACTTCCGAGAAATTTCTAATATTAGAAATCGGAAGTATTGTGTTTGTTTTTGTAAAAAAATAAATATTTTTTTGCTCCGATTTTTTTATAAAGTTTGGAATAAACAATTAATAGTAAATTATCTACTGTCCCGAAAGCTTCTCTATGGTACCAGATATTGTTTGTACGTGTATCACAAATTGCCATGGTTTTAATGGTTTTTTAATGACTATGAAATACAGACAAAATGTATCGTTAAACAAATTTAATCAACTTTTATTTACAGTAAGAGTATAGACAAGGAATATTTACGAAATGATATTATTAAAACAAAACTTAATGAATTCTCTTCCCATCTACGTCATATATCACGGTGGTGAGAGGATTCTGTGGACACCCAGATCCAATGTCTAAGCTCGTTTCATGTTGACTGATTCTATTTGGTTTTGAACTTTTAACTTCCCGTCTTGAGTTATACAGGACGGGGGTTTTACACTCCAATGCCTGGGAATAGTACCAGCTAACCTTGGATGGCTAATTTTAAAATACATTCACATGTAATAAACAACTTCTCTGACGTGTATGTTAAGTTGCACAAAAGGATAATTTATCCTTTGGACTTAAGGGCTAGATTTCTACATGGGGAAAAGTATACGGAAATGCCCGTCTCAAGTGTTCTTTACTTTTGAGGGAAGAAATTTTTTTAAACATGTTTTTTTAAATAGAAATTCTGCCCAACTTGTTAGTTTAAATTTATTTATTTATTTAGAAACTCTTTATTAGCAGAACATATATACAGACAAACAATTGTAAAAATTAAAAATAAAATTGACAGTATTAATAATATAAACAAGAAAAAAATAAATATAATATATATATATATATGTTCTAACTAAAGGGCGGGGTTATTGCCTATGGCAAATTTTATGATCAAAATGATAGACAAAGTTTATAAGCTTTAGGAGAGAACTGTCACAATGTAACTGAATGACCATACTTTATGATCAAATGAAAGACAAAGTTTATAATCTTTAAGAAATATTTATTAGGATGAACTGTCACACTGTAACTATGAGATATGGTTCAGAATCTTTGTATCTTATCTCATAGTATTACGATCTTTTTTACACCGAAAGAACAATATTAGCCTTTAAACAAAGTTATCTTCACGCACCTCTTCCAGGTTGATGTTCTGTGTGGCGCGGCGCGTGTGTATCCTGAGATACTGCAGGGGGAACACTAGCTGAGGCATGGCGCCGCCCACGAGACCCGATTCCTCCTCACACGAGTCCGCCGCCTCCAGTTGGGAACCGCTGGAATGTGATTTTCAAAATCATATTGGAAAAAATCTTCACAAAATTATTTATTAATTTTTCAAAAAAGAACATATATTTTGTCCTTTGGTCTTCATTTCTTTCAAAGGGATGTTTATTTTGTTTCAAAATAAACTTTAAACATATACTTCTTCTAAGAAATTTGTCAAAGGAACATATTACTTTTCATTTCTAATATTAGAAATTATCTGAATGGTGTCTGGCTGGGTGACTACGCCTAGACCAATATTGTCATTACCATTTGACTAAGCCAAGGAATCCACACAGGTAGCTCTCCATAGCAACGTCTTTTTTTTTTCAAATACAAATTATATTATTGGCCCAATTTTTTTCATGTGGAGAATCTTTTTCGTGTGCCTCTCAGTCTTGTTGCCACAACCCTAACTATGGAGAAAATTGGGTTTGTGTCAGAACCCAATTTTTTTACTTTTGAAAATAGTTTTTGTGACTTTTAGTACAGTAGAGATATGCAATTCTTCATAATTTTTTATTGATTTCTCAGTTCATAACGGCGAGAATAGCGGCCACTACTCTTCACACAACTAAGTCCATGGTGTGCCATCGCATCCACTTCTTCTTCAAGTACCATGTCCATTGCTGGACGAATTGATCTCTATTGTGTACTATCTGATAGAGAGAGAGATTTGATTGGTTGAACCACTCACTCTCTTAGGTTCTGCATTCAAAATTTATGTTTTCTTCGTTGACCTCCTCGTCTTCTTTCTAGTAGTACTAGTAGTAGTTTTTATTTTAAAAGTAGTTATTCATTTTAAAATATTTTGCACAATTGTATATTTATCATGTTGTCGTGATACATGAGCCAAATATCCCAATTTCCTGATCTTTCAGGTTTTAACAATTTCCGTTTTTTTTATTGATATTTATTTCGCAATCTTATTGCCTTTTTCACATATTTAAAACAATATTCTGCACTCCTTTTTGTACATACATCATTCTCGTCCAGCATACATCCTGAGATAATTGAAATTGATTTTCTTAGTGGTTGTGTAGATATCTTTGTGAAAAACTTGAATGACACTATATCAAAAAGATTGACATTAATGAAGTTTAAAATTAAAAATATTTGAAGAATTTTGAGAGAGAAAATTGAAAACTGCAGCCGTACAGGCGCCTGTTTTTTTTTATTACGTCGCAGAATTTTAACATGAGTGACTTTGTTTTTTTTTTATTATTATATTATTTTCCGACCTCAGTAGCTTGATCGATAAGGCGGCGGACTTGTAACCTGGAGGTCGCTGGTTCAATTCCCGGTTTCAGCGTAGATTCAGTAAAGCGAGTTCGAGTAGTTGTGATTAACACAAATATGATAACCTATTATATTATTTTGCAAACATTTAGCCTTTTACAACATTTTTTTCTTTTCTCAACGCATCTCCTTCCTGAGCTAGTCGACTAGTCCTTCAGACGCCTTCAATGGATGTCTAATTTCTTTCTACAAATTTGACTTGAAATTTTTATGCTTAAAATTCTAGCAGAACTTTATGCAGCCATACCGACGCGAGCCTGGCTAGTCTTTTTTTCGTTAGTAAATAATTGAATGCTAATCCCAGGATTTAAAATGTTTTCAACGGAACTAAAATCAAGTTGAACAAGTGAAAATATCTGAATCCGGATGCCACCCCGCCACAGTGACAAGTATCATACATAATGGAATATTTTTTTTACTGCAAATTTCAATGAACAAAACGGGAAATGTCAAATTTACTTAAATTAAGTACTTTACTGTACACAAAGGTACTTTATGGAATATTATTTTCACTTTTCAACTAACGGGTTACTGCAACATGTATTTTCTGATTGTCATTAATTTTATAGTTAGCTAACAAATCATATTATCAACGTAATATTATTATTATTTTGGAAATTATTTCTTCTTTGGAGAGCAGAGGGCTTGCTTAACTTAGCTGATAGAAACGATTAAATATTCTTACGGTTGTTGTTCGTCAAACTTCTTGCTGCCTGAAGCCAGTGTCGCTGATGATGGTATATTAGTTCGCCAGGCCTGGCGAATAACGCTTGAGCAGCAGACGAGGTGTGCCGCTCAAGCGTTGGTATTGGTAAGGACGAGTTGAAACTATGGATCGTCGCACAGTGGGGCAAATCGCAGATTTAGCTGGACACTCGTTGAAGAAACATGCCTGATTCATGTGATCCATTTATTATGTCCCAATTTTTATTTCAAATGTATGAACTCATTTTTGAAATTTTTAATTATTATTTTGCAATCTTTAGTATTCATTTGTTTAGAAAGCTGTATTTCCAAATGTTGAAATTGATTTTTTGAGGATTTCTTCAGAATTTTAAGGAGCTCTAAACGGCTGATTGAGGAAGTAGGGGATCCTATAACAAAATTAAAATGAGGTAGGACTCTAGTGTGTTTATGTGCAGTCACTGCTCTTGTGCTTACTTTTAGGTGTAGGATCTCGAAAGAAAAGAATAATATATATGATATACTTTTTTTTTTGAGAGGGGGAAATCTTCAAAAGACGAACATCATGTGGGAGCATGATGAACAGTGTGGGATTTGTGCTGGAAACAGTGCACACCTACCCACTAAAACCTTCCTTTCGTTTTAAAACACCCCTACATTCGGAACCGTTTGGGAGAACATTACTTCAAATGCAGGTGTTTGGTCCCTTTTCATAGGGTGTTCTCTTCTTATTATCCCTTCTCTCTTTTCGTTACTTCCATACTAATTTATTCCCATATAATTTTCGGTATATATGATATACAGAGAAATTCGCCTCTTTTGATGGGTTCTTGGATGAATCTAACATGCAAAAAATAATTCAAAAGAAACTTTCATACTACTTTAGTACATTTTATTATTTATATCTCAAAATAATTAGCGGCAAAAAAGTTAGAGTCTAAATCATGGACTTGAGTTTTTCAATCCTACCAGGTGGACTCCTTTTCAAGAGCTGTTATTTCAAAATGGAGCAAAATCTAGCAGCTAAATAGTCAAAAATCTATTAGAACAATACTTCAGCTTTCTCAATCACAAAAAGGTATCGCCCCTCTTTGCCCCCAACATAAACAAAATTGCCTTTCTTTCTGAAAAACACGCGAAATTATAATTTTTTTGAAGACCCATCTTTAGGGACTCCAAAGTCAAGGATCACTTATATATGTTTTTTTTTTCCAATGTGTATCTGACACATATGTCTTACCTGAAGTTGAAGAATTCATGGTGATTTTCACTGTCAAACAATCAGCTATCTCACTATCAGTCAAACAATTTTGAATTGAAACTGTCACTAAATATCTTAGCCCGTCATCAAATCAGGACACCTGACTTTGAAAATTCACATGGCCAAATCCAAGTGTTTCAGAGGACTATTTTTGGTTTCAACAGATGCAAAATATTGTTTTACATAAATAAAAAAATATTTTGACCCAAAATTCTTCAATTTAGTTTTTTCACTTTTGGCCGGCTAAATTTCAATTTTGCCCCACTGTGCGTCGGTCTTGAATCTCCGTAAAGGCAGAAGAAATTATGTGTGCGCATTGCGAATTCGTTCTCGGAGGTAAAAATATATGGCCATTCGGTATAGTAAAAGTTGAGCCCCAACATATCTATTATTTTGAAAATATCTTCGTATATGCAATGTACGCTTGGTTTTTTACATATGATCTTGGGTAATTTGTATGATCACCGTTTATTTACTCGCACATGTGTGCAATATTTCTTAACTCTTATTTTGGATGATTTGTATGTTCCCCTTTTATTTCTTCGTATATGCAATGTGCAATATTTCTTAAATCTAATTTAGGTTAATTGCTATGCTCTCCTTGTATTTCTTCGTATATGCAATGTGCAATAATTCTTAAATCTAATTTTGGTAATGGTTTAGTTTTGAAATTTTTATTCGGTACCCCCCACTCTTGAAATTTTTTCCATTGCTTTCTTGCCTCATCATCATGCCGTCATCGTGAACGATGGTAGCCAGACAGTGGAGGAATGACTCAGCATTTCTACCACTGACTTTACGCGGAGGCTAATAATTGATAAGGGCCCCCAGAACCAAGCCAATGCTGGTCGACTCCTTGTTTATAGTCCCCCAGCCAGACTGCTGGTCTACTCCCTGTATATGGTCCCCCAACCAGACATTCTTGCCTACTTTACGTTAATTTAAAATCAAACCATCTGAACTCACCCAGGCTCCTGAATAAGGGGCACGTTAAGTATCGTGTCGTACTTGTTCCACAGGGCAGGCACGTGCACAGGTTTGTCATAAGGAGGAGGGGGGGCAGGCTCTCTAGCAGAGTGGGGCGACACTTGCGTAAGGTCGCGCCTGTTGAGTTGCACCACCGCTATCTGGTTTTTACACACCACGAGAATGTGTCTTCGATTCCATTCTTCACTGCAAATGATAAGACGAAACAAATTCAACCAGTTTGACATCCAATATGGAACAAATTATATATTCATAATGTGAGACTAGGATTCATTCTCATCTGGACTAATTCATAGCCACAAGATTAAAAGCTTGACTTTTCTATATCATAGACTTTACAAGATTTAGAGAGCAGTCTAAAACTGTCTCGTCTTTATTTGGATTGGATTCATCAGTTAGACGTAGCTCTCTCTAAATCTTATGGCTATGAATTAGTCCAGATGACAAAGAATCCTAGTCTCATATTATGAATATATAATTTGATGTTTATGCTCACTTTTCTGTTTATACTGATTGAAATAGAGAGGTTAGTTGATGGCATGGATATTCAGAACTATTACCTGCTGATGAGAGCAAATAAGCTCGAAACAGCTGACCAAGTAAGTTCTGATATCCATGTATACCTAATACAACTTCTCACTTTTCTGTTTACACTGCTACTGATATACTGACTGATAAGAGAAAAGAATGTTTTAAAATATTGATACAAGAAGATCTGTTTTGATGAAGGAAAAGAAAGGCATTCACATTTTCAAGAGCAAGGCAACTTCTTTTTGCTGATTGCCGGTTGTGGAAAATGTGCGCTCAGACGCAGTTGAAGTTGCAGGAATATATGGCGTTCTAATTTCTAATGTGTGGTACAAATCCTCGTGATTCTTCCACCAAATATAGGGTCAAAATCTTTGTCACTCTGGGGTTCCGATATTTATTTTTCATTTGAGTGGATGCGTCGTTGCACTAATCCTCCGGACAAAATGCCCGATGTCACTTTATCCTCTTTAATATCATCAGGCACTCGAATATTTTTTTTTTTTTCGGCAGCCTATTCTGATGCCTGACCGTTCTGTAAAAAGGCTTTCGCAATATCTTCAGATCCATAAATTAGTGTTTTATTCAGTGCAGGTGTAATGGGATGCCACGGATATACATAACTTTTTTGTATTTTTTTTACACAAACTTACGGGGTTAAGCACATTTTTGTTACAAAAAAATCAAATTAAAAAAAAAAAAAACATGATGAAAAGAATTCTTTAATCGCACCCCCAACTATGCCGAGAGCACGTACCCCAGAGCGGGAGTTTTTAATTTATATGCAAGTATTCTCAGGAAAGTTCGCTGAACAGCTTCTAAAAATGAAATGTGTATAGAATACTGAGGAGACCACACACTTGAACAATATTCTAAATGTGATCGAAGCATAATATAGAATTTTGAGTGTATGTGGATTAGTAAAGTCTTTTGTTTGTCGAAAAAGGAATCCCAACATTTTAAATGTTTTTTTTTTATATTATAATTATTATTATAGTGAGAGTTAAATTTAAGGTTACGTTAGAATGCTTTTCAGGTATTTTGAACGAAATTATTTCTTCTATTTCTTCACATCTGATGATTCCCCAATGAATCTGAGTCTGATTGGACGGCAATATCGAGATGACGAAATTGTGGGATTCTGCCAAAGAACTTTATTGTTGGTAGAATAAAAAGGTGTTAGATTTGTTTTTTAATACAAGTGCCTTTTTTATTTCGTAGTCATGAAACAGCAGTTATTCGAGACGTTTGTTGTCTGTGTTGTAACTTGTCAATGCACACAATACATCCCGTTTAGGTGCTGAGTCAACAACTCAACACGAGCGCACCGGAAGGTGTTCGTCCCTTACAAACAACTGTAATCAAATCTTGAATACAATTTGTTGTCGGCTCTGGGGTTTGAACACGGGACCTTCCGCATGGCAAGCGAGTATCTTACCACTGAACTAATCGTTCGCTCATAATCTCTTCCATTTTACTGGTTAGGTATTATTATTATTATTTTATACTTTTTTAATAAGGACATATATACAACACAGATAATTATAAATTAATATACATACAATATGAGAAGAAAGAAAAGGAGAAAAAAAATTAAGAAAAAATATAAATATACAGGGTGTAACAGACTTAATGTAAAATCTCTTAAGGGGTGGTAGTATAGATCATTTCCAACCATTAATGTTCTATAACACTTTTGATTTAACTCAGTGGTTCTCAAGATATTATTTTTTTCAATTATTTTTACAAGTCCCCTGCCGCCCAACAAAGAATGGGATCTAACTCTGTAAAAACAGTAGATGAAGCAATAGATTTAACTTTTTCCATAAGATAACAATATTTCACTATTATTTACACTAGATTTATTATTAAAAAGTGCACACGTACTGAAAAAAATCGGCAGCAGCGGAAAATTTATCGCGAACATAAAATCCACCTGAAACTTCAGCCGCCATTTTCTCAAAATACTGCCCACATAAAGTATTGGTTTCGTTTATGTAAAAACTTGCTTGCAGTCTTACTTTTCAGAAAATATGACACACTTGATATAAAATTTTCATTTTTTATTGAAATCAAGAGAAATGAAAAAAAAAGTCAGTCACTACTACTTGCTGTACCTCTCAGGCTACCATCCTACTTTTACCAAGGGAACTAATTTTTTTCTTCAATTTGAGAAATTCTGGTTGCCATTTACTTTCGAACGGCCCAAAAGCTTAGCTACAGTAGATTCATTGATAAGGCGGCAGACTCTTTACTTGGAGGTCACTGGTTCGAGTCTCAAGTATGGCAAATTAATTTGTACGTATGATACTTAGCTGTGCTGCTTCAGAAATCATCATTAATCATAATTTTTCATTTTTCATAAGAGGGAAAGGTTCTCAATGATAAAATGGTTTGAATGAAAGGAAACATAACAATGTACCTACATAGTTAACACCCACAGGTAAAGATGGTACGGTAAATACTGAACATTCATAGGTTGGTACATAGAGTTACAAATTATTATGTTAGTAGGTACCGAATTTTAATAAAACACATGGAATACCAAAATATTAAGGTCAATTAGTAGTAGTCACCATGGTAGAGTGAGTTAGCGCGCTAGGCGTTGCACGCATGGTGACCTGGGTTCGATTCCCAGCGGGACAGGAATTTTTCTGCTCTGTACTTGGATGTTCGGGGTCCACTCATACCTCGTGAGGAAAAATGAGTAGTTACTTGTATGAGTAACGACCAGTGGCGGCAAAAGATATTAATGTAGTAGAATAATGTGAAAAGTAAAGGAGGCTCTTAGTAATGCTGCGCTACCCACAAAAATTGTGAAGAGGCCTTGTGCTTCACCACAAATAAAACCATACATACATACTAAAATATTAAGGTCAATTAATGACGATCGTGGTGTCACAATAGCTCAAACTCGTCTTACTAAATACATATTTGCCATACTTGAGACTCGAATCAGTGACCTCCAAGTTAAGAGTCCGCCGCCTTATCAATGAATCTACTGAGGCTAACTTTTTGGGCCGTTGGAAAGTAAATGACAACCATAATTTGTCAAATTGAAGAAAAAAAATAGTTCCCCAGGTAAAAGTAGGATGGTAGCCTAGTAGGTACAGTTAGTAGTACTGACTGACTTTTTTTTTAATTTCTCTTGGTTTCAATAAAAAATGAAAATTTTATATCAAGTGTGTCATATTTTCTGAAAGGTAAGACTTCAAGCAAGTTTTTACATAAATGAAACCAATACTTTATGTGGGCAGTATTTTGAGAAAATGGCGGCTGAAGTTTCAGGTGGATTTTATGTTCGCGATAAATTTTCCGCTGCTGCCGATTTTTTTCAGTACGTGTGCACTTTTTAATAATAAATCTAGTGTAAATAATAGTGAAATATTGTTATCTTATGGAAAAAGTTAAATCTATTGCTTCATCTACTGTTTTTACAGAGTTAGATCCCATTCTTTGTTGGGCGGCAGGGGACTTGTAAAAATAATTGAAAAAAATAATATCTTGAGAACCACTGAGTTAAATCAAAAGTGTTATAGAACATTAATGGTTGGAAATGATCTATACTACCACCCCTTAAGAGATTTTACATTTAGTCTGTTACACCCTGTATACAATATGTCCTAACTAAAGAGCGGGGTTTTTGCCTCTGTCAATATCTTCCACCCAACCCTTGTTGTATTGTATTTGCAAGGTTTTTATTTATTGTAAGTATTTACAAGATCAATTATTTGTTCAAGGCCGTTAGGCAGCCGATCTCACTTCATCCTCTTCAATATCATTGTCTCACCCCACCTCAACTTGAACTGCAGCTCAAGCCTCAGCACTAGACACATGCATCATGGCTTTGTACCTGGGATCCAGAAAACATCCAACGTCTCTTGTCAATGTTCATTTTCTTTTTTTTCCGTTGCTCGAATTATTTGAGGTTTATAAACATGAACATTCTTCGGGATGCGCTTCTTAAGTGAAAAGACAAGCTTCCAGTCGTAGACAAAGCTAACAGAAGAACGAGAATGATTTAATGTTCAAATCTAATTAATCTATCTGTTATCTTCACACTTAGAACTGCTGGACACTGGTCTGGGGGTGGATCTGGGATGTCTCGGTGCGTGAGGTAGGGTTGGTTTCTAACAGAAGAATGAGAATTATGTAATGTTCAAATCTAATTAATCTATTTCCTTGTTATCTTCACACTTAGAACTGCTGGACACTAGTCTGGGGGTGGATCTGGGACGAGGTAGGGTTGCTTTCCAACAGAAGAATGAGAATTATTTAATGTTCAAATCTAGTTAATCTATCGCGTTGTAAAGACAAGCTTCCAGTCGTAGACAAAGCTAACAGACGAATGAGAATTATGTAATGTTCAAATCTAATTAATCTATCTCGTTGTTATCTTCACAAATAGAACTGCTGGACACTGGTCTGGGGGTGGATCTGGGACGTCTCGGTGCGTGAGGCAGGGTTGCTTTCCAACAGAAGAATGAGAATTATTTAATGTTCAAATCTATTTAATCTGTCTCGTTGTTATCTTCGCATTTAGAACTGCTGGACACTGGTCTGGGGGTGGATCTGGGACGTCTCGGTGCGTGAGGTAGGGTTGGTAGGAATGTTAGAGATGGGTTTCTACTGAATGTTGTTAAATTTTACTAAACTTGGGTCTCATCCAAGTAAAACACAAATAAAAGACGTTGGCAAAGAATTGTTAAAGAAAAAAATGGAATTGGGCAGGTCATGTAGCCAGGACGTCACCAGAGAAATGGACCAAACTTGTTCAATAATGGTACCCTAGATTAGGCCTTCTCAAGTCATATTTTGTTACCTTTGTCTTCTTATATTCTTCTTTTTGAAAATAATTAAGGACTAATATCAGCTTTGAAAGTTGGTACAGGTACTTTGAAAGTTGGTGTTGGGTACATAGAAAGAACGTATAGAGTGGACTATAATTTTGGTTTAGCCGTTGGTTCATTTACAGGGAAAAAGTGTGGAAAAGTGGAAAGAAAGTTCCTTACAGGCAATAGATTGAAGACTGACGAAGTGTCCGAGGAAATTCGTTTATGATGGCCGTTCACAAGATTCCTCGGACACCTTTCACACTATTACGCGGTACCAAACAGAAGACTTTAAAATTCCTTCTTCGTTGGATAATTTAAATGAGTTTACGATGATTTTTTTGGTATAAAAACGAATATTTTTATTTTGTAATTTTGTAAATATTTGGCATCTTTATTTATTAAATAATATTTATGGATGTGTTGCGAGTATTATTTTTAGACTGAAGACTGACTGTCAGTAAAGCTGGCCATTCACGATCCGATTTGTAGTCCAACTAGTAGTCCAACATCCGAAGTTGGATACAAAATCGGATCGTGAATGGACTTGTTGGGATTGTTGGAGAGTTGGGTGATATGAAGTTCCGACTCGTCCGACTTGAGACTCCAGTTGGAACATGAATGGGGAAATCGGATGAATCGGATCCAACTCCTCAGTCAGTGCTAGGTCCCGGCTTGTAATAATTTTTCATTTTTACCCGTTATTTTATTATCATTATTATTATTATAAGGATATTCACTTTATTAGGTATATACAGATACTACAGGTCTAGCTGACAATGTATTACTGTTGATTGATGAAAATTTGTAGTTGCGACATAGTGAGATAGTGACGATCCGCGATTATGAGGAAGAGGTGGTGGAGGTGCAGGGGAGATTATTATTATTATTATGACGGTATCTTCTTTGCAAATGTATGGACCAACTTTTTCCAGCAAAAGCATGAAGGTGGAGTTATCCATTCTGAGGTAGTTTTTAAAATCATCATCATCAAGAACACCTAGCAACTTCGTGTCACAATAGTTCACGCAATCAACATATAAATTTTTCACCCAACATTTTTTCTTTTCCTTTTCAAATGATGTAGAGGCTAACAAGCACAATACCGCCATTTTTCTCTTTTTTATATTTCGTGCGGACTGCACTTGATACATTTTTAAACTCGGGCAGCTCGAACTTGACGCAACAGTCCTTAGAACAGAACTGAAGTTGGATTTCTAGTTGGATACAAATCGGAGCGTGTGTGGAGTCGATCTATCCAACTAGTAGTCCTACTAAGTCGGATGATAAATCGGATCGTGAATGGTCAGCTTAAGGCGGCTATTTATACCATTGGCACTGGCCACTGAAGAGATCTTCGTATGGCCAGTGTTCTTATGTCACAAATAGGCAGGCTTTACAAATTTCGTTAATATTTTATTCAGATTTCACGACAGGGGCAGAGGAGGATCGCTCTCGACCAATTTCTTTTTAGTTTCCGGAGACAAGAGACCAAGCAAATGATCACGCAAAATAATATGCTCTAAATAACTGCTGTGATTTTCCAATAATTTCAATCGTAATTCAACCTCTGAATAATATATGTCATTAGTTTTCATAGAAATAGGTTTAAGTTTCATTAATGCATTATAAAGCTTAGAGAGATCACGATTTCAGGAATATTTAACAAATTAGCAAATAAAAAATATATTTCAAAGGTAAAACATTTCTTCAAATTCACTACCGTGAGGAAGCGTGCCTCAGGAATATTGTATCTTTCCAGTAGTAATTTATTATTATATTTTTTTCGCAAGCATTTTTTCTTAACTCATCTCCTTCTTGACCTAGTCGACTCGTCCTTCAAACGACTTCTATGGATGTCAATTTCTTCCTACAATTTTGACTTGAAATTTTGATGCTTAAAATTTTAAAATTCTAGCAGGACTTTATGCAGCCATACCGGCGCGTGCCTGGCTAGATTCTAATTTTCGTAGCGTAATTTAGAAGCGAGATTCTAATTTTCGTCCGGTAAATCTAAGACCGAAAATCAAGTTAGCTGCCTCCCCCCTAAGAACGCCTTTCAAATAAGCTAGCTTGACAGAACCGGATAACTCTAACCTGCTGTTCACTGCTGCCTTTTTTTTGCTCTTTAGGTAGGACATTTTTTTTTTATATAAATCAAATATAGATAGTCATATTTTTACAATATACAGGGTGTTTCAGAAAAGTGTGCATTAATTTTAACCACGTATTTTATGTACCATTTTAGGGGGGGTCAACTCTATAACAAAATGGGCGAAAGTGCTTCATAAGGGAGATACACATCTCTAAAGGTTCTTTAAAAAAATCTTGGATTTTGTAATTGGTAGGCACAAGAGAAAATCTTGGGCTTTATTTTCCAACTAAATACCGGCTGAAATCATCCCAAAATCAACACAATCTTAAAGGACCGTTCACAACGAAGGCATAATGAAAAATCATCAATTTCAAATTTGAGGCACTTGTGTTGTTTTTAGAGAAAAGTTATTCCGACCTTATCCGTGTAAAATATCATGGTTATTCATTTGGCGAAAACCAAATTCAAATTCGATTAACCACCAAAAAAGTATGGCCTATTTTCTTTCAGTTAACCCCCCTGTGGCCGTCCCTGAAAGTGCAATGACCTCAATTCTCACATCAAAATAACGGCGTCATCTTTTATTGGGAGTCAATTTTTTTCCGCGTTTCAATAACTCTAACAAGTAAGGCGTAATTCAAAATCTAAGATTTTTTTTAAGAACCTTTAGAGATGTGTATCTCCCTTATGAAGCACTTTCGCCCATTTTGTTATAGAGTTGACCCCCCCTAAAATGGTACATAAAATACGTAGTTAAAATTAATGCACACTTTTCTGAAACACCCTGTATAAAAAACTTCTCCAAGGACATCTTCCCGAGGCAGTGTGCTCAGCACTCCTGGAAATAAGCCAAAACGCTGCATTGAGTTAGTCCCAAAACTCCTGGAAGAGTGACACGTCTCCGGCGAAGGTCGGTAGATTTATCTTGGGCAGATTGGTCGTGCTGTTGGTGGTGCTTCCTTTGGTGGTGTCTGCGCAGCTCTCTCACGTTCCAAACTCATGTATTGTGGTCTTCTTCATTTTTTTTTTTTTTTTTTAAATATAATTTAATTTGATGGTGCCTATTATCACACAATACTTGGAGTGCGATTTGCATGACACGTTGTGACTTGTCCAGACTTGTTACCGGTGGAGAGCCGTCATCTTTTTTTTTTTTTTTTTTTTTTTAAATATAATTTAATTTGATGGTTCCTATTATCACACAATACTTGCAGTGCGATTTGCATGACACTTTGTGACTTGTACCAGACTTGTTACCGGTGGAGAGCCGTCTTCTTTTTTTTTTTTCTTTTTTGAATATAATTTAATTTGATGGTTCCTATTATCACACAATACTTGGAGTGCGATTTGCATGACACTTTGTGACCTTTGTTACCGGCGGAGAGCCGTCTTCTTCATTCTTTTTTGAATATAATTTAATTTGATGGTTCCTATTATCACACAATACTTGGAGTGCGATTTGCATGACACTTTGTGACGTGTTACCGGTGGAGAGCCGTCTTCTTCATTCTTTTTTGAATATAATTTAATTTGATGGTTCCTATTATCACACAATACTTGGAGTGCGATTTGCATGACACTTTGTGACTTGTTACCGGTGGAGAACCGTCTTCTTCATTCTTTTTTGAATATAATTTAATTTGATGGTTCCTATTATCACACAATACTTGGAGTGCGATTTGCATGACACTTTGTGACTTGTTACCGGTGGAGAGCCCTCTTTTTTTTATATATTCTCTTTTGAATATAATTTAATTTGATGGTTCCTATTATCACACAATACTTGGAGTGCGATTTGCATGACACTTTGTGACTTGTTCCAGACTTGTTACCGGTAGAGAGCCGTCTTCTTTCTTCTTCCGCCGCAGCTTGTTCCTGCTCGATCTCCATTCTCTCTCTCTCTGCTTTCCCGCTCTCGACGTTCAGCTTCTGCTTTAAATTTCATTTCAAACTCCCACTGCTTCTTGGCCAACGCTCTATCTTCAACGAATTTAGATATTTTTGCCTGGAGAGCAGGAAGATAGGTTGGCCTGATCCTCTTCGGAATTGATGGATATTTCACTGTCATTTATGTCGGTATCAAAAATGTCAAAAGCCTCTTCATACTTGTTTAATCCAGTTTGTATGTCTGCTGATACCTGGTTTATTATGCGCAAGTATGTTTCATGAACTTGCACATCACGGTTGTCTTTTTTTTAGGATATACATATCTTCATGAGAATTGACGGTAACGTTCATGTTGTGGCATTGGTAACAGACAACTTCTCACAGTCAGATGGTAGATAGATAGGTAGGCACAAATTTATATATGGTTCTGACTACTACCCGAGGTCCAGAGATCCTGAGTTCGTTTTCTGGCTTGGACAGAATATTCTCACAAAGAATTCTGATCCCTCCGAAGTAAAAAACACGTGAGGCTGAGTGTCCAACCCAGGCTGAGTGAGGTTAATGTGGGTAGCTGGTACTATTCCCAGCGAATGTTAAAGGTATCTGTGCCTATCTCACGGACTCGGATATGGATTGGAAATACTTGAAACGTATAGTTCTTGAGGTGGAATCAATAACCAAAATGAATATTCAACTAATCAAAAATTCTTTCAATCGAGAAAAGAAAAAATAAACTCGCTCAATGGAAAAACAAAAGTAACTCAAAAAATTATTAAGCCTATGAAGTCAGAACGTATAGCCAAAGGAAATCAAAAACAATCAAAAAAATGAATAAATCACATCATCATAGGGTTGCTTCATCGTGAACGATCGAGTGGAGGAATGACTCAGCACTTCTACCACTGTCTTTACAAGAAGGCTAATAATTGACGCAAAAATAAATCAGAAGAGATAATAAATCTAGTAATTATTAAGTGAAAGGAAAAACCTCCAGTCGTAGAAAAAGCTAAAGGCAGGTCGTACACTAAAGAAACGCGTTTCGTGAAACGTATTTCATGCAACGAATTTCACGAAACGCATTTCACTAGACCGCGCACATTGGTGAAACTTTTTTAGTTCAGTAGTTCAGTTTCGTTCTTCATGTCATCCGATGAAGATGATATTGTCTACCTACATGAAAAATAAATAAATAAGAAACCTTTGAAAAATACTAACCTGTACTGTTCACTTCTTGCGCCACCATCTCCCATTTACTTTGGACAATGTCCCTGTTAGAATATTCTTTCAACTTCTAATTATATAGGCAGGGATACTTTTCTACAGCCTCTACCAGATTCACTTGAAAGTCCATTTTTTGTGAGTAGAAAAAAAAACAATAAAATAATAATAACCTCTACGGTCTATTAAATAGTAATTAATTTATTATCACCGAGAGATCACACGAAACTGAATCACACGAAACCAAATATTTCGGTTTCAACGAAACGCGTTTCATGCATTTCTAGAAACTGTAGTTTCTTGTAACTTAATGTACGCGCCTCTGTGTATTTCAATCTATCGGTTTCGTGAAATCCAAATTTCACGTTTCAAGAAAAGCGTTTCGTGAAACGCGTTTCTTCAGTGTACGACCTGCCTAACTGAAGAATGAATATTCTCAAATCTAAAGAGCAGAATTAATATAATATATTAACTGGCCAAAAAACAAAAATGAGTGACAGGGCGGCTTAATTTTCCAACAAGCACTCTTGCTTTGTAAGCGGATATCATGATCACCAAAAATTCACTTCGAGTAATTTTATTGAATTCGTGAAGAGAATAACTAAAAATATCTTAGTAAGATTTTTATGAATTTAGCTCTTTTTCAAAGTTTTGTTTTTACGTTGTTTCAACTGCAAGGTCATATCACGAAGGGGTTTTTTCGTTTTTCCTTCCATTTGCTGAAAACTCACAAACTAGCTACTCGAATCAACCTCACCCAGCCTGAATGGGGTCGGGAATAGCCAGCATCTCGAGGGTTTGAATTTGAACGGTCACCCATCCTAGTTCTAACCTCGCTGGACGTTGCTTAAATTTAGTGACAGAACCAGAGCTGTCGTATTGAACGTACCAACTACCATCGATGCTGAATTGACGATTCGAATGCGAGTAAAAAGTTAAGTTGAAAGTAAATTATGATTCTTTTGTGGTGAATCACTACTTCGGTGATCCTACGAGAACCGGTACATTCAACGTGCCATCGACGCTGCACATAGGGGTATTTGAGCAATCTAGCTGGATATTTTTTTTTGTTTTGTGTTTTACTTATTTGGATGCTGCTATTCAATGTTTTTACACTATTTAGAGTACTTTCCTAACCTCGGACTACCCAATATACAGGGCCCGCCAAAAAAAAAGGAGCCACTTGAAATATCTAGAGAACGGATTAAATTAAAAAAAAAAAAAATGCTTAAACACGTATACTATTATATCGAAAAGGAAACCTTTTTTAATAGATTTTGATTTTTTATCATTACCAGGGGCGGCCCCCGGGAGGTCAACTTTGGAATCTTAAATGGAACTACCTTATTTGTAATACATTTCTACAAAGTAGTTGACATTAAAAGTATTTTATGACAAATTTGAGATTTTTAATCAAAACAGGGCCGGAGATATCGTACGTGTCACAGGTTTCAGTAATTTTTTATTAGAAATGAATTGTATTTTCGTAAAAAAATGTTAAATACATGTTTTTCCATTTGAAATAATGAAATTTTCATACCATTTTGATACCATTAGCTTTACCAGGGGAGATAACAAGGGGTCAACTATTTTTTTTTTTTAAATAATGTAAAAACCATACTTTTTTAAGTACAATTTGTGTTAAATAAATGCAATGATTCACGTTGTTAGTGTTAGTTAGTTGCTGTGGTGTTAGTTGGGCTTTTTCTTCTGATGCCTGCTGCTCACAAAAGCCTTTTTGTACTTTGTTGCTCGTTTTGGTGTGGAGATGATTTCTTTTAACATTGATGAAGCATCTCGTTTTCCTCCATCACAAAGTTTCGTTTGAACTGCAAATGTCAGCACGTCCAAATCATTATTTTCCGCAAAACATCAGTTTTCCTTCTTTTGGTTCGCTCGCACGATTCAGAGAATAACTTTACAGGTCTTCCTGCTCCAGGTGAACTTATTGATTTAGATATTTTTACTGTTCCATCTAGCCATTCTTTGTTTTTCATTTCAAACATTTCTTTCTTCCTATGCGCATTAATCCACTTGGTCTTCAACGTACCCTTCAGGTTTACAATATCCCTTTGGAATTTGGTGGTGTCATCCGGTGAAAATGGTTCGAACCCAATGAGATATTTTTCGAGATCGTTCAATTTTTTATTTACGTTTGTCCCTTCTGAATTGAGCAAATGAATGAACATTTATTGACGTAGAGGTATTTCTTAAATTCGAGGTTTTTTTTAAATTAAATGTCATTTTGTGTGTGTGTGTGTGTGGGTCAGATGTGTGTGTACGTGTGCGTGTGTGTGTGTGTTTGATGAGTTGGCGAAGCGGCGGGTGTAACCCGCCAGTTAATTATATTATTATACTCAGTTCTTCTCGGGCTTATCCCGGAATATGTTCTACTCGCTGAGGATCTTAATACTCACTTGTTCTCGTACTTATTAATACTAAAGTAAAGTAAAGCTCTTATTTGTTGTAAAAACCCAGTGGGTATAACAATAGTCAAAATAAAAATAAGATTAAAAACTTAAAACTAGCCAGCGTCGATGGCATGTTGAATACACCGGTTCCCTTCAGAATACCGAAGTTAAGCGACATCCAGCGAGGTTAAGACTTGGATGGGTGACCATTCTAATTCTAATTCTCGTGACGCTGGCTTTTCCCGGTCCCACTCAGGCTGGGTGAGGTCAATGTGAGTAGCAGGTTTGTGAGTTTCCTGCGAATGGAGGGTAAAACCCCCGTCGTGATATGACCATGGCAGTTGAAAGCGACGTTAAAACCCCACTTAAAAAAAAAAAAAACTTAAAACTAATATTATACAGGGTGTAACAGACTTGATGTAAAATCTCTCAAGGGTTGGTAGTATAGATCATTTCCAATTTCCAACCATGAATGTTCTATAACACTTTTGATTTAACTCAGTGGTTCTCGAGATATTATTTTTTTCAATTATTTTTACAAGTCCCCTGCCGCTCGACAAAGTATGGATGGCATCTAACTCCATAAATACAGTAGATGAAGCAATAAATTTAACTTTTACCATAAGATAACAATATTTCACTATTATTTAGACTAGATTTATTCTTAAAAAGTGCACACGTACTGAAAAAAATCGGCAGCAGCGGTAAATTTCTCGCGAACATGAAATCCACCTGAAACTTCAGCCGCCATTTTCTCAAAATACTGCCCACATAAAGTATTGGTTTCATGTGTGTAAAAAATTGCTTGAAGTCTTATCTTTCAGAAAATATGACACACTTGATATAAAATTTTCATTTTTTATTGAAACCGAGAGAAATGAAAAAAAAGTCAGTCAGTACTACTAACTGTAACTCCCAGGCTCCCATCCTACTTTTACCAAGGGAATTAATTTTTTTCTTCAATTTGACAAATTATGGTTGCCATTTAGGTACTTTCGAACGGCCCAAAAGCTTAGCCTCAGTAGATTCATTGACAAGGCGGCAGACTCTTTACTTGGAGGTCACTGGTTCGAGTCTCAAGTATGGCAAATATTTAGTAAGGCGAGTTTGAGCTACTGTGGCACCACGATCGTGATAACACAAAAAATTGTCAATTATTGCATGTTGGCGTAGTTAACTTGTTATGCCAGAATGTGTAGACAGTCCCCTTAAATAATAATAATAATAATTAAAATTGATATTTTTTAGTACCTCCTAAATATGAAATGAAGAAAAAAACAATAGACAACACAATTTTATCAGGAACAAGTAAATAAAAAGAAAACTTCATTATTATTATTTTCTTTATTTAAACATTGTCGGGTGGTGTAAAAATAATTAATTATGTGTTTCCGTCGTCTTTATTTAATATTTTTACGTACGAACATGTAAATAACCTTTTTGCACTCACGTACAGGTAACCGTAAAAAAAAAAAAAAAAAAAACATTCCACGTTGGACTTCAGCTCGTTAACCTCACTGACCTTAATATTTAAGTATTTCATGTGTTTTACCTGTATTAAAATTCGGTACCTACTAACATAATAATTTGTACCGCAATATGAATGTTGCGGTACAAATTATTATGTTAGTAGGTACCGAATTTTATGAATGTTCAATATGTACCGTACCACCTTCACCTGTGGGTGTTAACAATGTAAGTACATTGTTATGTTTCATTTCATTGAAATCATTTTATCATTGAGAACCTTACCCTCTTATGAAAAATGAAAAATAATGATTCATGTTGATTTCTGAAGCAGCACAGCAAAGTATCATACGTACATACTAATTTGTCATACTTGAGACTCGAACCAGTGACCTCCAAGTTAAGAGTCTACTGAGGCTAACTTTTTTCGCCGTTGGAAAATAAATGGCATCCATAATTTGTCAAATTGAAGAAAAAAATTAGTTCCCTGGGTAAAAGTAGGATGGTAGCCTGGGACGTACAATTAGTAGTACTGACTGACTTTTTTTTTTCATTTCTCTCGGTTTCAATAAAAAATGAAAATTTTATATCAAGTGTGTCATATTTTCTGAAAGATAAGACTTCAAGCAAGTTTTTACACACATGAAACCAATTCTTAATGTGGGCAGTATTTTGAGAAAATGGCGGCTGAAGTTTCAGGTGGATTTCATGTTCGCGATAAATTTTCCGCTGCTGCTGATCTTTTTCAGTACATGTGGACTTTTTAAGAATAAAACTAGTCTAAATAATAGTTAAATATTGTTATCTTATGGAAAAAGTTAAATTTATTGCTTCATCTACTGTATTTATGGAGTTAGATGCCATCCATACTTTGTCGAGCGGCAGGGGACTTGTAAAAATAATTCAAAAAAATAATATCTCGAGAACCACTGAGTTAAATCAAAAGTGTTATAGAACATTCATGGTTGGAAATTGGAAATGATCTATACTACCAACCCTTGAGAGATTTTACATCAAGTCTGTTACACCCTGTATATGAGAAATTACATTCTAATAATGTGTTCCAGATATTCTTTTTTACTATAGGAACTGATATCCTGAAAAAGATCATTTAGTTTATCTCTAAACATCTATGAATATGGTTTTATAGAAAAATCTATGAATATGGTTTTATTTTTTTTGTCATTGATCTTGAATAATTATGTATTTAAAACGTTCAGTTGAAATATTTCCTTCAGTCTCTACTCTCTTTTCCAATTATCAATTCCATCTTCATACCCCAACAACGACTCTCCACTCCTCCATCTTCTCCTAGCTCTTCTTATACACATACTTGCTGCACGCTGCGCAGCAATGGAAACTTTTGCACGTACCCATATGGTTTTATTATTCACTGTCAAGCAGATAGCCTCAAACCAATCATAAACTTTGGTCAATGGCACCTGTTGTAACGGCCATGTTAATCTTTTCCACATATCGAAAGCTCTTCTTTGTGGAATAAAAAGAAGAAACTAATTTCCTGATGGAAGGGAAGTGCGACAAAAGATGTCGTAGAAAAAAAAATTGAGAGATGCAACTCTCACTTGATTGACAAGCTTCAGGATGACCTAGGAATAGCGATGACATTGGCAACTCTGAAGAACAGAAGCCAAAAGTATTGAGAAAGTGGTCCATTTTGTCATCAGTAATACAGACAACTTTCTTACAAATGTCACCTATTCTTTTCATCGTTTTCCTCTTGTTCAACCTGCAAACTTTCGGATTGCATTGCCACTTCTTTTCATTAATGTTTTGAAAAACATTCATTAACACTCCTGTTTCTGTGACCTCGTATGTCCTGTCTTGGGGCAGTTTATTGTAAACAGAATCAATAAATAAGTTTTCCGTAGATGAAGTGTGCTCGGTTGCGCCAAATATACTCTCAAATTCATCATTGCCACTTCTTTTCATTTATGCTTTGAAAAACATTCATTAACACTCTTGTTTCTGTGACCTCGTATGTCTTGGGGCAGTTTATTGTAAACAGAATCAAAAAAAAGTTTTCCGTAGATGAAGTGTGCTCGGTTGCGCCAATTATGCTCTCCAATTAATCATTTGGATCCTCCTGGTTTGTTGAACTTATAGTCAGCAGTACTTTCGAAAACAAGCTTTTTAGTCTGATGGATTCGGAGTTGTACAATTTCATTTCAATTGTTCTATATTTCAATGCCCATTTCACTAAGTTTCTTCTGCCTTTAATCTTCTCGCTGAAAGAGACGTCTGTTCTTTGAGCTTCTTCATAATGTTCTTTATCCAATTTTCCTTGTGTCCTATTATTTGTAGTGGATCTCTTTTCCTTTTCTTTCTTCTTCTTTCTTCATGTTTACTTTCATCAGATATTACATCAGAATTCTTGCTCCTAAACTCTGATATTCTCTTTAATTTATTTTCTCTGGTCCTCTTTCTAGCCTCTTTTATTTTCGATATTTGAGCTTTATTGTACCTTTCTTTGAATAGATTTTTGTAATGAGATTTCCTGTTTTCATAAAACTTGGTACAGTGTTCTCTTGCCCTTTGAGGATTATTTTTTTCCATTCCTTTGAAATTTGTAAATACCTATCTTTATTCCTCTGATAATATGCTTGGTGATTTTTCTTCTTCTGTAGGTACTTAAGTTTTACTGCTCCCCTGTTCTGTTGGTACTTGAGTTTTACTGCTCCCCTGTTCTGTTGGTACTTGAGTTTTACTACTCCCCTGTTCTGTTGGTACTTGAGTTTTACTGCTCCCCTGTTCTGTTGGTACTTGAGTTTTACTGCTCCCCTGTTCTGTTGGTACTTGAGTTTTACTGCTCCCCTATTCTGTTGGTACTTGAGTTTTAGTGTAGTCTTGTTCTGCTGGTACTTGCCTTTTATTGTAGTTTTATTCAGTAGGTACTTGCGTTTTAGTGTAGTCTTATTCTGTAGGTACTTGCGTTTTAGTGTACTCTTATTCTGTAGGTACTTGGTCTGATATTTCAACCTGTTTTGTGTGTACTTGGCCAGAATTGTTGATCTATTCTGTTGATACATTTCTAGATATTTCGACCGGCTCTGTTGATATTTTTAGCATTGTTTCTATAATATCTTTTGCTTTTTCTTTGGACTTCTTTCGCTCAAGTCTACTTTTGTATATTTTAGACACCATTTTGAAATATTGGGTATATAAGATTAGAAACAGATGTACAGGACTTAGAGGAGGATAATAATTTGAAGGATTCTGGGATAAAGAATACATAGGACATTGACAAATGATACATAACACAATGAAACATTTATTTATAATAATACCGCCTCTGACAACACAAAGAGGCGTAAACCACAAAATTTTGAAATCGGTTTTATTGTTTGGATTGAGTCTACTTGTGCTATATTTTGTTCTCACAAATGAACGTAGTCCAATTATAATCCAAAGAAAAGATACAACAAAAATTGAAATCAGGCGTATCCCTCATTTTCTCTTTTTCAGACAAATCAAAAAGGCTTTAAGCCTTTTTGATTTGAACTTTATGATTGAATAATTATTATTTCACAAAAAGATTTAAGCCAATAATTGTTCTAATACGTTTTCACATTATTCTTTGCAGACTTGTCATAGTAGATTTATCAATAAGAAGTGCTGAAATTCCATCCCATTTTTCTATTATCAACATAATGGCAGTGCTCATGACTGAAAAGAGTGTTAAAAGCACGCAAAGTGTGCATAAAACACTCAAAAAGTGTTAAATGCACGCAAAAAGTGCATAACACACCCAAAAAGTAATACAAGTTTAAAAAAAGAGATATATAAATAAATAAAAAATACATTAACTACACTTGAGAGCAGAAAAAGCGAATCAAACTTTTTCCTCCACCAAATCTGCGAAAGATAATGCATAATGGGACTCCCTGTCTCGAGCTGACAGTCTAAATAAAGCACTACTATACTATACCTTCGAAATTATTATTTCTATCGAGTCGTATGATATCTCAAAATGTTGTAAATTTTGTTTTCTACAATTTCACAATTTGATAGTTTAAAAAAAAAATCTACCAGAAGCCGTCAAAATTAAATTTTACTACAGGATGTCAAAAAAAAGAAAAACATGGTTTTTTTTAACAAAAGACGTTATAACCTGAGAAATCAACAAGATTCATTCATAACAATGGTGAATCAGTATTTTGTGTTGCCTCCCCGAGCTTTGATCACAGCATTCATTCGATTTGGTATTGAGTGGATCAAAGTAACCACAATTTCTTGAGGTAACCTCTCCCATTCTTCGGTGAGGGCAATCTTGAGCTCTGCTACAGTCTGAGTGAGGGCAATTTCGACGGCTTCTGGTAGGTTTTTTTTAACAATCAAATTATGAAATTGTATAAAACAAAATTTACAACATTTTGAGATATCATACGACTAGATAGAAATAGTATTTTCGAAGATATCACAGAATTGGTGGAGGAAAAAGTTTGATTCGCTTTTTCTGCTCTCAAGTGTACATTATAATGAACAACATGTGTTTTTGTTTCAGTTTAATTGTTATAATACCAATAGACTTCTAATTTTATTGAGGTCCATTACAGTTTGGCAAAAGAAATGGACGAAAAGGAAAGACAGTTACGAAAAAGAAAACCAGTTCAGTACGTGAAGGATGAAGACATAGGGGAAACTTTACTTAATGTGGAAGAGACTTTTGAAGATGATGATGACAAAGATGCTGATCCTGATTATATGCAGAATTCAAAGAGATGGAAATCTTCATTTGAATTGTCAGAAGATGATAGTAACATTGATGACCCTGAACCACTCACAAATCGAAAATGGTAAAATGATTTCGGTGGACCATGATGAAATGATGACCATTCCTGTATTAGGAAGCAATGTGCCTGCTCATGATGATGGGATGATTTCAATTAACCCAAAAACGATGAATAAAGAATCCGATCCGTGCATGAATGAAGGTCATACATTTCCACCTGTTTATGAATCAGACAACCCTAAATGTGAGTCAGAAAGTTGTAACGATGAGATATTTGCAGCTTGTATAAACAACGCTTGCTTGGCACTGCTGTGTTTCAAACATTTTGACGAAGTTGAAGAATGTTGTAAACATAATCAATCAATAATTATTAATGCAAATAAATCTATAGCATCACCAACAGTGGAACCAATATGTAGAGGTGATCTTACTCCAGAATGTTATGAACTAGATGGGTCAAGACGAGAAGAACCTCATCCCAAAAGGACACGTATAAATCAACGAAAAGAAAACAAAAAATTACGAGATCTTGGGCAAGGACATAAACAAACAAACAAATCATACAATTTAAAAGCTCCCAAGTTTGTAAAGCCTAGTTGCAAAGGAAAAGAATGCACCAGGCAAGGAAAGGAATGTAACAAATTTACCGATAGTGTACGCAATACCATCCATTTACAATACTGGTCAATGGGAAATTTAAACCTACAACGAGAATACATTACACGGCATGCCAGAAACAAAAGTAAGAAAAGAACATACACGGCCGAGAAGGTTTCAAGAAGAAATAGTACTGTGGAACATTCTCTCCCCTTGAATGGATGTTTATTGCAGGTTTGCAAAGTTATGTTCCTCAACACTCTTGGTATCTCAGAGAAAACCATGCGGACATCACTGAAAAACCTACAAGAAAGTGGTGTAATACAGCCAGAAAGGAGGGGCGACCAACACAAAGAAAAGAAAAAGACACGGAAGAAACAGAAAGAATAAGAAGTCACATTAATCAATTTGACAGAGTGGAGTCACATTATAGCCGAGCAAATTCTTCAAAAGAATACCTTCATTCTGATTTAAATTTGAAAAAGATGTATAGAATGTTTGAAGAAGAAAGTAATAATCAGCCTATCCCCTCCTTCACAAAATATCGAAGAGTATTTTTAGAGATGAACTTGACATTCCATCATCCGAAAAAAGACTTGTGTTCACTTTGCGTATCCTACCGCGAAGGAAATGAAGATTGCAAACAACGTCTTTTGAGTAGGTACAATCTCACAAAAAACTACCGTTAAAAAAAGGGCCAAGTTCCAGAACTTCTATCCAAAAAGTTTTCGCCAATGAATGCAGTGATATCTTGATTGCGGCCAAGTTATCTTGGTACTAAACTATTTCTTTTATTAACACCCGTTTTCTGAGTTCCTCATTTTGTATGTTTTTAACTGCAAACTATGCTCTAACTTGGCCAGTTTCGCTCCTTGTGATGGTTTTATTATTATTCTGTACCTATAAATATAGTGGTAATATTCCATACAACCGAAGGCATAAAACTGGCCAAGTGAGAGGATAGTTTGCAGTTAAAAACATACAAAATGAGGAACTCAGAAAACGGGTGTTAATAAAAGAAATAGTTTAGTACCAAGATAACTTGGCCGCAAACAAGATATCACTGCATTCATTGGCGAAAACTTTTTGGATAGAAGTTCTGGAACTTGGCCCTTTTTTTAACGGTAGTTTTTTGTGAGATATCATTACTTTTTGTAAATGCTTCGTTTCAGAGCACGTTTCATTATTTTTTATGAAGAATTTCAGGATTCTTCACTTTAATATGCTCCCTAAAACGACACCCTTTAACAGCAGAAATAGTGCGAAAGAGCCGGTTTTCAGATTTTCCCCTGTATTTTTACAGTAAACACTGTAAAATTTCATGCAAAATTTCAGCTTTGTAGGTAGTAGGGAAGTACCTCATAATTTATATACATAATCGAGTATATTTCCTCCCTAAAATAACACCATTTAACCGGTTTAACAGCATGATAAACTGTACTTTTACAATGAACCCTAGCACCATACAAAATTTCAGCTTTGTAGGTAGTAGGGAAGAGCCTCATAATTTATATGCATAATTGAGTATACTTCCTCCCTAAAACGACACCGTTTTACACCATGATAAGTGAAAAAGTTGCGGTTTTCAGATTTTTCCCAGTACTTTTACAATAAACCCTACCAGTATGCAAAATTTCAGCTTTATAGGTAGTAGGGAAGTGCCTCATAATTTATATATACATAATATAGTATAGTTCCTCCCTAAAACGACACCGTTTAACTGTTTTCAGAACTTTTTCAGATTTTTCCCTGTACTTTTACAATAAACCCTACCATCATGCAAAATTTCAGCTTTCTAGGTAGTCGGAAAGTGCTTCATAATTTAGATCCATAATCGATTATATATTTCCTCCCTAAAACGACACCGGTTAACAGCATGATAAGTGAAAAAGTTCCGGTTTTCAGATTTTTCCCTGTACTTTTACAATAAACCCTACCATCATGCAAAATTTCAGCCTTCTAGGTAGTCGGGAAGTGCTTCATAATTTTGATGATCTGTCAGTCAGTCAGTCAGTCAGTATCAAAATTGCAAATTTCAAAATTACATTCCTCTGAAAGTTTTTTGCATAGAGTCTTGAAATTTTCAATGTCTTTTTAATGATATTAGGACAATCTCTGTTGCAAATTTCATATCTCTATAATCAATTGAACCGAAGATATGAGTGTGTGAAAAACCGGGTGAATCGGTTCGTGTAAAGATACACTGCCGTGCTTGCTGGAACTTGGCCTGGCGCACTGCCGTGCGCTCAGATACACACATTGCCGAAAAGGATAAAGTACGGGAAATAAAAAAAACATGCAAACTTATTGCAAAAGAAAACTTTAAAATTGTTTCAGCGGTATTTGACTTACAACAAGTTATGTAGGTACTTGCCTAAGTCGAATGATGGTCAGATTTTTTACAAAAGACGATTAGCAAATTACAACTTCACCATTTACAACCTAGGATCTAGAGATTGTAACTGTTATGTTTGGAATGAAGCAATAAGCAAACGAGGAGCTTCAGAAATTGCAACTTGCGTTCATTCCTTCCTGAAAAGTTGCAGCGAAAACGGTACTACAGAGGTTAATTTTTTTGTGACGGCTGTGCAGGCCAAAACAAAAATACCATAATAGCTGCTATGCTACTCTGGTCTGTGAACAACCTGCATATTGAACGCATTTCCATTAAATACTTTGAAACAAACCATGGGCAGAGTGAGGGGGACTCTGTCCATAGCACCATCAAGTATGCTATCAAAAATTCAGGAGATCTGTTCATACCTTCACAGCTTGTTTCAATAATAAGGCTCTCCAGACATCGACCACGACCTTACATAGTAGAGCACTTAGACCATGAAGACTTTTTGGACTTCAAATCTTTCTCAACAAAACTGAGAATTCTCCAGGTGAAGAAGGACAATCAAACGGGTGCTCCCTTTAAGTGGACGGATGTGAAGGAAATATTTGTCGAGAAGAAAGCTCCATTGGAAATCAAATTTAAAACGTCTCACCTGGATACTTCGTATAGATCACTCACTCTAAAAAGATTGGCTGAGTATAAAATGCATTCTCAAAAACTAGAAAAGTTGAAAAAACAACCACCCAAAATATCTAGAGATAAATACAAAGACCAAATGGATCTTTGTCAGGGAGATACTCCCGTCATAAAGCATAGTGAACATGTAACATTTTACACATCTTTGGCTCATGAGAAGTGACTTTGGCAATTCAAATTATAAAAAAACCCAGAAGTGTTCCTTATTTAGTTGAAATCTATTTTAAAAACCAGAAGTGTTCCTTTTTTAGTTTAAATCTATTTTGATTGATATTGTTTAAATTGGGTACTTAACCACTCATACCTGGGTCATTTTCATTTATCTTGGGCATATCAAGTCCGCAACCTTTCTCCTTTAATAAATGTGAAAATAATAGGGATATATGACTAAAATCTATTTGATCACATAGGAAACAATTTTTTTATATAAATTACAATAATAAATTGTCTTTTAAACTAATGTGGAGACTCAAAATTGCCAGTTATGTAAGTAACGTTCATGATATTTTAGGTGTCCCTTAGTCTAAGATTTTACTGTGTCTGATAGAAAAAAATGCATTTATCCCCATTATTTTCACCAAAATCCAATATAAATGAGAAAAATACAGTTTATTTAGGATGTGACCATTAGTTTTCATAAAAATAATAATGTTCACTTCATTCTACAGACGTGTAAAGTTGTGTCCCTACGAAGAAAAAAAAATCTCCGTCATGAAAGTTACCCCCAAAAAAATGTAAACCATTTTGAAAAACCCTTCGAATGAGAAGCTAGCAGCTGCCGCCATTTTGCTTCTTACAGATGACATTATTTTTGTTTTGAAATTTCCTGTCAGTTGGATGTTGGATGCAGTACAGTGAGGGACAATGGTGGGTCTAATTTTTTTTGACAAGAACGTTACGCGGTTTTTTTAAATAAATTGTAATGATTCTTTAATACATAATGTATTTCTTTAATTCTTTTGCATGTCCTCTTTCCAATCAAATATTTTTTTTTTGTAAAGTGAATATTCTTTTATTGAGAAAAGATTTTTTTAGTGGCGTGTTACTCATGAACGTTACCCGTGGTCATGAATGTTACCTGGTACGTTAAGTTTTTGTAATTTTGTGAAGAGGTAGCTGCTAGAAATATTCTAAATGAAAGCTTTTGCTCAAAGGTATTTGTCTTAGTCTTCTGAGCCTAAAAAATTGTTTAGGAAAAAGGTAACGTTCATGACTTGAAAAAATCCAATTGCCCAAGATAAATGAAAATGACCCACCTAGTTTATTAATACGAAATTTGGTAGGGTTACCTACTTTTGAGATGGGCAATCTAGGAGAAAAATATATTACCAGCTTATTATCTTATTACTTTTATCTGTTTTTGAATTGGTATATCATGGCTAAATAATCTTATGTGATAATAACCCAAAGTGTTTCAAATTTATTTGTGATTTTTTTTTCAATATCTTTTTTACTTTTTTGATAGATACTATTTTTTTGATATAAAAATAATAAAATCAAGTTGTAAAACTAAACAAATAAAATTGACTTCTTCTTTAGGATAGTAATCAAGAGAACACGGGCGTAAGCCAGTTTTTGAACTCCACAAGTACATCACAAAAAGGCGTAACCCGACCCTTCTCCATTAAAGAGAAAATTGATCAAAATAATGACAATATTCGAACAGGATTCGATAGTCACAGTTAGATAATCAAATTTGGCAACAGAAAAAGTTCGTATGGTCATTCACGGGTACAGGGAAGTGATAATTTTCCTACCGTGAACAGAAAATTTATGCACAAGAAAACTCATTTTGACTCTCCTGTAAAGTTTCGAAAATGTTGTTTACGCCTCTTTGTGTTGTCAGAGGCGTACGAACCCTACACCATTAAAATATTTCTGTACATAGTGCATATCTATCTATATCTATAAAAGAAAGCTGTCTGTGTTTATGTATGGATGGATGGATGTTCTTTTCACACCGTTTCACCGAGAAACCTGAAATCAGGCAATTCTTCTAGGCTAGGATATATCTCCCTAAGGTTAAACTACAGTGAATAAGGATAAAAAATGATGGGTGACTCAAAAAATATTCAATTTTTCGACCTAAATGACATTTTTTCTCGAAATTTGTCACGACGAACTATCAACTCAAAGCGAGAAAGTTTTAGGTAAGGGCGTAAACCACAAATTGTTTGAGCTTTCAATTGACATATCGATCGCAAATTTTTGATGAGATATTCTTGAGCTACACCGGGTAAGGTAAAAAATGGATGGGTGACACAAAAAATATTATCTCTTTTTTTTTAAGTAAATTTCATTTTGAGTGTATGTGTGTGTGGCTTTGTTGTGTGTGTGGATGTGTGTGTGTTTGTGTGGGTCAGATGTGTGTGTGCGTGCGCGCGTGTGTGTCACTTGTTTTCGTACTTATCCCGGAGTATGTTGTACTCGCTGAGGATCTTAATACTCACTTGTTCTCGTACTTATCCCGGAGTATGTTGTACTCGCTGAGGATCTTAATACTCACTTGTTCTCGTACTTATTAATACTCACTTGTTCTCGTACTTATCCCGGAGTATGTTGTACTCGCTGAGGATCTTAATACTCACTTGTTCTCGTACTTATCCCGCAGTATGTTGTACTCGCTGAGGATCTTAATACTCACTTGTTCTCGTACTTATCCCGGAGTATGTTGTACTCGCTGAGGATCTTAATACTCACTTGTTCTCGTACTTATCCCGGAGTATGTTGTACTCGCTGAGGATCTTAATACTCACTTGTTCTCGTACTTATCCCGGAGTATGTTGTACTCGCTGAGGATCTTAATACTCACTTGTTCTCGTACTTATCCCGCAGTATGTTGTACTCGCTGAGGATCTTAATCCTCACTTGTTCTCGTACTTATTAATACTCACTTGTTCTCGTACTTATCCCGGAGTATGTTGTACTCGCTGAGGATCTTCTCGTTCTGCACCGAGGAGGAGGTGGAGGAGGGACTCTTGGGTTGTCGCGTGTCGGGGGGCCGGATGTGCAGGGGGCCCGGGTAGATGCACTGCTTCCCGAACTCTCCCAGACGAGTGGGGAAGTCGAACCCCAGGTGCACGGTCTGCAGGCAGAAGTGGTCTTCTAAGTCCCACGCTTTCAACACCTGTGGGACAATAGTAATAATAGTAAATAAAAAAAAGTTATCATATTTGTGTTAAACACTTTCGTGATGTCACAACTACTCTAACTCGCTTTACTAAATCTACGCTGAAACCGGGACTTGAATCACCGACCTCCAGGTTACAAGTCCGCCGCCTTATCGATCAAGCTACTGAGGTCGGTTAGTAATAATAATAATAATAATTTTAATTACAATAAAAAAAATAACAATAATAGTAATAATCTATAGTAGAAGGAACCACTAGGCGAGTTTGATGCTCAGCCCATTTTCTACCACTTAACCTATTTTTTTTTTTTTTTTTATAAACAATTCAGATCAGGCTCTATTATAGATATACATACAAGAAACAAATTATATTTACAAGTTATAAGGCCTGATCAAGGGTGGTGATAATGCCTTCAGCAATCTCTTCTTCACCAAACTTGATTATAGGAAACTAGCGGGTTACACCCGTCGCTTCGCCAGCCCATGAAACACACACAACGCACGCACACACACACACACACACACAAAATTTCATATACGTAAAAAACATCAATCTTTTTTTGTCCTTACTCGGCGTAGCTCAACAACGGCTTATCAGAAATTCGCGATCGAATGAAAGCTTAAACCCTTACCTAAAACTTTCTCACTTTGAGTTAATAGGTCGTCAGGACACGGAAGGAGCTCTGGACATTGCTTCTGGGCGTTCACAGTATTTACACCCCATCCATCCTTCCACCATCATGACACAACATTCATGGAGACCGAAAGTAAGTAAGTAATTTGTAATTTATTTGTACATAATAGGTAACATATATTTAATGCGACTACCCCACACTAAGGGGATTCAGTCCTCTTGTTTTGTTGGGCAGTTACATTTGTTAAAATAGTTTTTTTTACCTCTGACTCATAGTAGGTAAACAATGTAAAAGATAAAAATTGTTTCTACATATATTTAATTACTTTTAACAATAAGAAAAAAAATAAATTTAAATAGATAGGTATTAAAATTTTGGAAACTTGTAAAGTATAACTTTCTCAGCCAGTTCTTAACTTCTTTTTTTTTTAATATTATTGTCTTTTTGTTCTTTTATTTTTGGTGGAATTTTTGAGTAGAGTTTGATACCAAAATGTTTTTGTCCTTTGCTTGTTTTACATGTTTCAATTTTTATATTTGTTTCGTAGTTGATAGTTACTGGTTTTTTCTTTTATGAATTTATCTTGATTTTTGTGGAGAAATGAACATACGTTTTTTTGTGAACAAGTTACTAAAATTTAGTATCCCTAAATTTACATAAAGGCTTTTTGTAAGTAATGTAATATAATTCGAAAGGTGAAGGAAGCTCTTAGTAATGCTGCGTTACACACAAAAATTGTAAAGAAGTGATAAAAGTTGGGTGGAAGAGATTGCCATAGACATATTTAACGTACCTAATACAATAGACATATACTTATACAATACAGCAATACACGCAAATAAACAAGCACCTAACTGGACAAGAACACTAACAATAACTCGACAGACAGGACATATTAAAACCGAGAAAGTTTGCAAGTCTCTATACAAGAGACACTTTACTTTTATTGGTAAGAAACTGTACAACATTTTACCAGAAGAAATAAAAAACGAAGAAAACAATATTAGAAAGAAAAATCTAATAAAAAAGTGGATTAAGGAATTTAAAGAGAGTAGCATAAAATTGTTTATAAATACATATTTAAAATAAAAAAACAGGAATAATATACATTGTCTTCATCATAAAATTTAGTATTACCTATGTAAATATAGATTCATAAAATTAATGTATTATTATTATCATTTTAGTTACAAATACCTATGTATAAATATAAATATTATACATAATATGTAGATAATTTTACAATTTATTTCTGTGACAGAATACTGAGAATGGAGCTTGTGTAGTTCAAGTAAAAATGTATATATATATTTTTTTAACTCTTAAATTTCTATTGTATTTTATAAATGAGGTACAACACAACCCATAACAAATAGGGTAATAGTACCTCATAATCTCACAACATGTAATGTATATAATGTAAAATTAAAATAAATAAAGAGTATTTTGTTGAAAAAAAAAAAAAAAACAATTAGAGCGCGCGATTAGCTCAGTGGTTAAGCACTCGCTTGCCATGCGGAAGGTCCCGCGTTCGATCCGCCGTGCCGACAAAAATTTGTATTCTTAATTTGGTTACAATTGTTTGTAAGGGATACCTTCCGGTGCGCTCGTGTTGACCCAGCACCTAATTGGGAAGTATTGTGTCACTTCTCGCCCATCGGAGGGGAGGCATACTACGGGATGGGTAGGCTACAACACAGACCACAAGCGTCTACAGTAGCTCCTGTTTCATGGCTACGAAAAAAACGGCTGTGAAACACTCACCTTTAAAAAAAAAAAAAAAAAAAAACAACCCCGCCCTTTAGTTAGGACATATGTTTTTATATATTTTCTATTCTTTTTTATTGTATATATTGTTTCCATTTTTTCATTGTTAAAATTATTATTTGTATGTACATAATGTCCTTTTGTAACTAATAAATTTAAAAAAAAAATAAACTTTATGACTTCATTGTTTCAATTTTTTTTTTTTTTTTTAAGCTTTATTAGGAGGACAAAGTACAGGTAACAGTATAAAAAAAAGAAAAGAAAAGAAAAAAAAAAAACAAACAAACAAATGACAAAACAAATAAGTAAAAAAATTCAATTCTACTTTGCTCTGCACAATCATGCAGATCATGCTCACCGCGTCTAGAGACAGACTGAGCACGATGTGCCTGGTGCGCAGAATCCTGACGTCCTCGACGGCGTACTTGTGACCAAACAGTGACGTCATCGGTGTCTGGGTCACCACCGGATTCCACAGACGCACAATGCCGTCAGCGCTCCCCGTCACGAGCACCTGGAGGTCACGGGCCAGATGGAAGCAGCGCACGCCCTGCCGGAGGAGAAGTAAGTAAGGGTTGGGTGGAAGAGATTGCCATAGGCAATAACCCCGCCCTTTAGTTAGGACATATGTTTTCAAATATTTTCTATTTTTCTTAATTTTTATTGTATATATTGTTTTTTTTTTTCATTTTTTCACTGTTAAATTATTATTTATATGTACATAATGTCCTTTTGTATCTAATAAAGAATTTTATAATAATAATAATAAGTAACGGAGACCTCTAGAAACACTCCACTCTCATAATCTCCACATCTCCCTTTCAACTCTCACACAACGCACCCTGATTGGTTAAAACATAATACACTTGAGAGCAGCAAAAGCGAATCAAACTTTTTCCTCCACCAAATCTGCGATATCTTCGAAATTACTATTTCTATCGAGTCGTAAGATATCTCAAAATGTTGTAAATTTTGTTTTCTACAATTTCATAATTTGATTGTTTAAAAAAAACTTACCAGAAGCCGTCAAAATTAAATTTGACTACAGGATGTCGAAAAAGAAGAAAAACATGATATTTTTATTTTTAACAAAAGACGTTCTAACCTGAGAAATCAACAAGATTCATTCATAACAATGGTGAATCAGTATTCTGTGTTCCCTCCCCGAGCTTTGATCACAGCATTCATTCGATTTGGTATTGACTGGATCAAAGTAACCACAATTTCTTGGGGCAACCTCTCCCATTCGGTGAGGGCGATCTTGAGCTCTGCTACAGTCTGGGGAGCCGGTATTCTGCCTCGAACACTTTGTTTGAGTTGGTCCCACAGATTTTCAATCGGATTGAGGTCGGCACTAAGAGAGGGCTAGTTCAAAGTGTCAATATTCTCCTCACCCAAGAACTCCCGAACTCAGTTTGCCACATGTGGGCGTGCATTGTCGTGCATGAGGAGGAACTGGTGGCCTATAATTTGAGCGAGAAGAACCACATGGGTCTGCAGGATGTTATCAATGTATCGCTGACTGTTCAGGCCACCTCCCGCACCGCATGTGATGAAAACCAATTCAGTCTTTCTTTCAGTTGAAATCCCACCCCACACCATACAGGAACCACCACCGAAACTGACAGTTTTATGTGATGCATTACTCAGCATACCTTTCTCCCGCTCTTCGATGGACTCTTTTCCTTCTGTCATTACCAAACAAACACACCCGGCAATCATCAGTGAAGAGAACAGAGCGCCATTGCTCAAGTGTCCAATCCACGCGTTCTATGGCGAATCTGAGTCTCCTTTCCCTGTGCTCTCTGGAGAGTTTGGATCCAGTTGAAGTGCTCTTTGGTTAAATTCTAGCTTCTTGAAGTCCTGCAGACTCATGTGGTTCTTCTCGATCAAATTATGGGCGACCAGTTCCTCCTCATGCACGACAATGCCCGCCCACATGTGGCAAACTGTGTTCGGGAGTTCTTGGGTGAGGAGAATATTGACACTTTGGACTAGCCCTCTCTTAGTGCCGACCTCAATCCGATTGAAAATCTGTGGGACTAACTCAAACGAAGTGTTCGAGGCGGAATACCGGCTCCCCAGACTGTAGCAGAGCTCAAGATCGCCCTCACCGAAGAATGGGAGAGGTTGCCCCAAGAAATTGTGGTTACTTTGATCCAGTCAATACCAAATCGAATGAATGCTGTGATCAAAGCTCGAGGAGGCAACACAGAATACTGATTCACCATTGTTATGAATGAATCTTGCTGATTTCTCAGGTTAGAACGTCTTTTGTTAAAAATAAAAACATCATGTTTTTCTTCTTTTTTGACATCCTGTTGTCAAATTTAATTTTGACGGCTTCTGGTAAGTTTTTTTTAACAATCAAATTATGAAATTGTAGAAAAGAAAATTTACAACATTTTGAGACATCTTACGACTCGATAGAAATAGTAATTTCGAAGATATCGCAGATTTCGTGGAGAAAAAAGTTTGATTCGCTTTTTCTGCTCTCAAGTGTAGATAGGATAGTTTATTTAGTAATTGCTCTCGTTTGCAGGGCGTTAAGTATAATTAAAAAAAGTTCATTTGAACACAATAACCAATCAGAGTGCTTTGTGTGACGGTTGAAACGAAGATTCGGGGATTTTGAGAGTGGAGTTTGTTTCTGAAATGGGCTACTTGTCACGTATATCTCATGGGCAATGAAACTTTTTTTAAATTTTTTTTTTGAAAAGCTAATTTGCTGGGGGACTAAACAGGGAGTAGACCAGCATTGGCTTGGTTCTGGGGGCCCTTGTCAATTATTAGCCTCCTTGTAAAGACAGTGGTAGAAGTGCTGAGTCATTCCTCCACTGTCTGGCTACCATCGTTCACGATGACGCCACCCTATGATGATTGTGTGCTGGAACCGCTTTCGCATTTCTTCAGGGCACCTTGCTGTAACACCCATGCCATATCGAAAACGGAAAAACTAGGTCAGAATTTTCCGCTCCGGCCGGAATTTGAACCTGCAAATTTTACAGGTATGATTGTTTTCGTCCATATTGCAATTATAAGTCCAGGAAGAAAAAAAAAAATATGACGAAAAATGTTTATTAAAAAATTGAAAGCATAATTTTGCACACTGCAGTGTTTTTTTTAAAAAACAAAAACAAATTAAGAAATATATCTTTGCAACCCAATCCTGTCACTGTCTTACTTGTTCCTATGATTCTCATATTATTTTATAATGAAAATTTATGTCTCAACTTTCCACAAGCCCAACAACTCTCCTTAGCTCCTGTCTCATATCCTGCTAAGATATTCTTGTACAGTGAATTTAGCCATCACAAAAAAAAAACAACAAGGGGAGTGAACCTGGATCAACGGCATTTTTCTATCTGTGGTGTTTTACTATCATATTTGTGGTATACGGACGGACCGCTACACTGATCCAGTCTTCTGCTGACAAGAGCTAAGTACCCACACGTGGTATGTTCAAGATGTACGGACCTTTACTTACTTGTGGTATGTTGAAGACGTACAGACCTTTACTTACTCGTGGTATGTTGAAGATGTACGGACCTTTACTTACTCGTGGTATGTTGAAGATGTACGGACCTTTACTTACTCGTGGTATGTTGAAGACGTACAGACCTTTACTTACTCGTGGTATGTTGAAGATGTGCGGACCTTTACTTACTCGTGGTATGTTGAAGACGTACAGACCTTTACTTACTCGTGGTATGTTGAAGATGTACGGACCTTTACTTACTCGTGGTATGTTGAAGATGTACTTTACTTACTCGTGGTATGTTGATGATGTGCGGACCTTTACTTACTCGTGGTATGTTGAAGATGTACGGACCTTTACTTACTTGTGGTATGTTGAAGATGTACGGACCTTTACTTACTCGTGGTATGTTGAAGATGTACGGACCTTTACTTACTCGTGGTATGTTGAAGACGTACAGACCTTTACTTACTCGTGGTATGTTGAAGATGTGCGGACCTTTACTTACTCGTGGTATGTTCAAGATGTGCGGACCTTTACTTACTTGTGGTATGTTGAAGACGTACAGACCTTTACTTACTCGTGGTATGTTGAAGATGTACGGACCTTTACTTACTCGTGGTATGTTGAAGACGTACAGACCTTTACTTACTCGTGGTATGTTGAAGATGTGCGGACCTTTACTTACTCGTGGTATGTTGAAGACGTACAGACCTTTACTTACTCGTGGTATGTTGAAGATGTACGGACCTTTACTTACTCGTGGTATGTTGAAGATGTACTTTACTTACTCGTGGTATGTTGATGATGTGCGGACCTTTACTTACTCGTGGTATGTTGAAGATGTACAGACCTTTACTTACTCGTGGTATGTTGAAGATGTGCGGACCTTTACTTACTCGTGGTATGTTGAAGATGTGCGGACCTTTACTTTAATAATAATAATAATAATAATAAATGCCCGCAGCACGGGTGTATATTTACGAGCCTAGCTCTATTTACAAACAGAAAACAAATAACATGAATATATCACATAAAAAAGGTTCAAAAACAATCATATCACAGTTACATAAAAAAAATCAAGTGAAGTTAAAAAAAAAAAAAAAAAAAAAAAAAAAAATCAAGTGAAGTTAAAACCAGCACTGACATTTGCTGCCCTCATCATCCTATTTAATGGAGCATTGTACATGTAGTTTGTGGCACATGTTGCAACGTGAAATGTGTTGCTCCTCCTAAGTCTCCTGTGGCAGCCTAATGTAACAGAGGCAAGCAGCTCGGGACAATCCACGGAACCCATTACAAGATGATGCAGGAACCTATCATCAGCACGGATGCGGCGCTCCTTAAGCCCTTCAACATTAACCTGGCACAGTGGAAAACGGAACTTGAAATACCAGAGAAATCTCTTCTGTACTCTTCCCAGCATATGGTCGTATATATGGTAGTGAGGTGACCATATAGGGCATGCGTATTCTAAAAGAGAACGGACAAGAGATACATACAGAAGTCTGAATGAGTGGGAGGAGAGACCTACAGAATTTCGGAAGACATATCCTAACAACCGGTGTGAGCGCATGCAAAGATTTGAAATGTGCGATGAAAAAGAAAGCTTGCTATCAAAAAGAACACCCAGGTCTTTGATGAGGTCGACGTGATTGAGCGGCTGGGAATTGATGTGATACTGATATTGCACAACCTCTTTACGTCTAGAAAAATAAATGAAAGCGCATTTGTGAAGAGTTAGTTGCAAGCCATTGAAATTTAACCAACGAAAAAAATTATCTAAATCCTGCTGTAATAAAGCGCAGTCCCTAATGTTTGAGATTGATCTGTACAACTTGACGTCGTCAGCATACATTTGAAACGAAGAATTGCAGATAGCATCAGGAAGATCATTGAAGAAAAGGCTGAAGAGAAGAGGACCAGAGTGGCTACCCTGACCCACTCCAGAAGTGACATCAATTGACGAAGACAAGAAATTACCAATCCTGACGCACTGCGTACGACCACTGAGAGCACTGGCCAACCAAACCAAGAAACCCTCACCGATGCCATATGATCTCAATTTGGCTATAAGAAAACTGGTATTGACCCTATCAAATGCCTTAGCAACATCAGTGTAAACCGAATGAACATCGTTTCCAGCCTGAAAAGAAGAAAGAATGTCTTGCTGATAACATAGCAAATTGGTCGTGGTGGACCTTTTAGCTGTAAAACCATGTTGCTGATTAGAAACGAAATGTCGGCATGCAAAAGAAAGTTTGGAAGAAACAAGCTTATCTAAAACCTTCGGGATAGCAGACTGAATACAAACACCCCTATAGTTAGAAATATTGGATCTATCACCAGACTTATGAATCGGATATACAAAACTAGATTTCCAAGAAGAAGGGAATTTTCCATATGATAGAGATTTGTTGAAGAGAATGGACAATGGAGTGGCTAAACATGAGGCACATTTTTTCAGAACATACGGAGGAACATTGTCTGGACCTGAAGAAAATTTAGAAGGTAAGGAAGACAAAGCCTTAAAAACCTCAGTGGAAGAAAAAGAACAACCATTGAAATCTAAACAGTCCAGCAATGAATAATCCGGGATCTGAGCATCTGATGTTATGTAAGCACTAGAAAATGATTTAGCAAACAAGTTTGCAGACTCCTGTCCACTACAACTAGTTTCGTTGTCCAGAAACATATTTTTTGGGAAGCTGTCAGTTTTTCGGGTCATGTTGGCAAATTTCCAGAAGAACCGGGGGTTGGATTTAAGACTTCTGTCCGATTTCTCCATGTACTCCTTGTAGCACTTCGTGTTCAGAAAACAGCATCGAGACCGCAAAGAGGAGAAACGAGCATAATCACTTTCCAATTTGGACCGTTTATAAGCCCGATGTGCCTCTTTCTTTTTAAAGACAAGAGATTTGAGCTCACGGGAAAACCAAACAGGAAAAGAAGAATGCTGAACTCTTTTCAATGGAGTGGACATATCAATACCCGCAATCAAAAAATCATAGAAGCGCGAAGTCGAAGCGTCAATGTCATTGGACGTAGATAGAAAAGTCCAATCCACATCATCTATGAATTTTTTCAACTCGAGTATATTACATTTTGAATAATCGAAAATAAACATATCCTGAGACAGTTGCTCAAGCTCATTAGAAATAGGAATATTAAAACAAAAAGAATTGTGATGAAAATTATCTGCGAGAAGAGGATCAACACAAGGTTCAGTCGTGATGGAATCAGTAGAGAACAAAAGATCAAGGTATACACCATGATTGTTTGGCAGTCCATTCACCTGAGAAAGAGAAATACTATTAAAAGACTCACATAAATGGACAGCTGGTGATAGATGATGGCAATCCACAATCATAGAAGACTCCTCATCGAGACTCCAGATTACATCTCGCAAATTGTAGTCCCCAGCAATAAATAACTTAGAATCAGGATAGCGAAAAGATAACTCCTCAACAACAGAGCAATGTTCAGCGTAGACCTCATGACCGGAACCGGGTGGAATGTAGACGCAACCAAGCAAAATACTACTAGTGCCAATCTGTAAAGATACAAAAATATGATCAAAAGAACAAATAGGAGAAGCAACAGCAATTCTGCGTGATCTAATTCTACTGCTGATCGCGATCAGCACACCCCCACCCCTAGATCTACCCGAAACAACTGCGTCACGGTCACAGCGGTATATCTCGTAATTATTGAATTTTACTTCATTCTGAGAAAAATTATCATTAAACCAAGTTTCAGACAAAAAAATTGCATCATAAAAAGAAACATCTACAGCGCGTTTCAGTTCGGGTATCTTGGTCCTAAGACCACCGGCATTGTGATAGTAGCATGCTATGTGTACTTGGCGTTTCGGTGTGGTCGCAAGTTTTTTGGGGAAACGACAGCAACATCCAAATCAGGACGTTTTGCAGACGTGACACCATTGGCACCTTGGGATGAAGACTTTGAAGTTTTGGAAGTGTTAGAGCTACCAGATCCAGAACCGTTCAGAGGAGATGAGACCAGAGCTCCAGTTTGCCGTGAAGTCTTTGCCGCACTAGAAGACTTCATAGTGTCAGTGGTCTTCTGTTTGACAACCTTTCCTGCACCAGTCCCACTGTCCAGCTTCAGAGGTGCCGTTGAATCGAATGACTCAATGATGAAGTTAGGCAGCAGTCGACCTTCAAAGATCTTTACGAAAGATCCCTCTGGCCAAGCACTATCCTTTTCCACCAAAGAGCATTGGTCAGCAGGAATTACTACATGGAATGAAGTGTAGGACGAGTGCCTTGTCTTCATCTTGCTGCATTTGATGGATGTTAGACCCTCAGCGCTAGACATGAGATCATGAGTGAAAGCTTCAGCAGACACAACAGGATTGATGCGGCTTACAAAGTACTGCGAGTATTTGGTAGTGACAACAGATGAGACAACATCACTCTTCCTGGAACCCATGAATTTGACAGAGTTTCTATTCTCAGCTTTCCGCTGCACATGATGCTTTCCTCCAACCACATCAGAAAGACTGGAGCTGAGACCAGCACCACTGGATGACTGAAGAGCTGCCAACTTCTCATTGAGAAGACCAATCAACTGCTCCTGTTCAAGAACACGCTTTTCCAACTGAGTCACATAACTCGCGTACGAGTCACTTTGTTCCGACATAGGAGCCATCACAATAGAGACGAGTTGAATGTGAAGATAATGTTCGTCAAAAAATAAACAAAATCACTGAGAGGTACCAAGTATCTCAAGGTCAAGTTTGAAAGAAACTGATAAGAGGGACCGTTAGGTTCTGTGTATCGGTAATCTCAATGAACTTTAAACAATGAAACAAAGAAAAAATATTTATCACAAGATAACTCTTTTGCTATTTCTATCACAAAAAAACTAATAACGTTTTCAGAATCAGCGAAAAAAAGTATACTAATTTATTCACTCTAAATATTAAATTTACTACATTTAACATAAAAAGTAACGAAATAAAATGTTAAAACACAGAGCACGATGTGATACGTTCAACAGAGACACGAGGAAATGTTGAAGATTACTCGTGGTATGTTGAAGATGTACGGACCTTTACTTACTCGTGGTATGTTGAAGATGTGCGGACCTTTACTTACTCGTGGTATGTTGAAGATGTACGGACCTTTACTTACTCGTGGTATGTTGAAGATGTACGGACCTTTACTTACTCGTGGTATGTCAAAGATGTGCGGACCTTTACTTACTCGTAGTATGTTGAAGATGTACGGACCTTTACTTACTCGTGGTATGTTGAAGATGTACGGACCTTTACTTACTCGTGGTATGTTGAAGATGTACGGACCTTTAGTTACTCGTGGTATGTCAAAGATGTGCGGACCTTTACTTACTCGTGGTATGTTGAAGATGTACGGACCTTTATTTACTCGTGGTATGTTGAAGATGTGCGGACCTTTACTTACTCGTGGTATGTTGAAGATGTACGGACCTTTACTTACTCGTGGTATGTTGAAGATGTGCGGACCTTTACTTACTCGTGGTATGTTGAAGATGTACGGACCTTTACTTACTCGTGGTATGTTGAAGATGTGCGGACCTTTACTTACTCGTGGTATGTTGAAGATGTACGGACCTTTACTTACTCGTGGTATGTTGAAGATGTACGGACCTTTACTTACTCGTGGTATGTTGAAGATGTGCGGACCTTTACTTACACATCTTTACTTACTCGTGGTATGTTGATGATGTACAGACCTTTTCTTACTCGTGATATGTTGAAGATGTACGGACCTTTACTTACTCACCTTTACTTACTCGTGGTATGTTGATGTTGTACAGACCTTTACTTACTCGTGTTATGTTGAAGATGTGCGGACCTTTACTTACTCACCTTTACTTACTCGTGGTATGTTGATGATATACGGACCTTTACTTACTCGTGTTATGTTGATGATGTACAGACCTTTACTTACTCGTGGTATGTTGAAGATGTACGGACCTTTACTTACTCGTGGTATGTCAAAGATGTGCGGACCTTTACTTACTCGTGGTATGTTGAAGATGTACGGACCTTTATTTACTCGTGGTATGTTGAAGATGTACGGACCTTTATTTACTCGTGGTATGTTGAAGATGTGCGGACCTTTACTTACTCACCTTTACTTACTCGTGGTATGTTGAAGATGTACGGACCTTTACTTACTCGTGGTATGTTGAAGATGTACGGACCTTTACTTACTCGTGGTATGTTGAAGATGTACGGACCTTTACTTACTCGTGGTATGTCAAAGATGTGCGGACCTTTACTTACTCGTGGTATGTTGAAGATGTACGGACCTTTATTTACTCGTGGTATGTCAAAGATGTGCGGACCTTTACTTACTCGTGGTATGTTGAAGATGTACGGACCTTTACTTACTCGTGGTATGTTGAAGATGTGCGGACCTTTACTTACTCGTGGTATGTAGAAGATGTACTTTACTTACTCGTGGTATGTTGAAGATGTGCGGATCTTTACTTACTCGTGGTATGTTGATGATGTGCGGACCTTTACTTACTCGTGGTATGTTGAAGATGTACGGACCTTTACTTACTCGTGGTATGTTGAAGATGTGCGGACCTTTACTTACTCGTGGTATGTTGATGATGTGCGGACCTTTACTTACTCGTGGTATGTTGAAGATGTACGGACCTTTACTTACTCGTGGTATGTTGAAGATGTACGGACCTTTACTTACTCGTGGTATGTTGAAGATGTACGGACCTTTACTTACTCGTGGTATGTTGAAGATGTACGGACCTTTACTTACTCGTGGTATGTTGATGATGTACAGACCTTTACTTACTCGTGTTATGTTGAAGATGTGCGGACCTTTACTTACACATCTTTACTTACTCGTGGTATGTTGATGATGTACAGACCTTTACTTACTCGTGTTATGTTGAAGATGTGCGGACCTTTACTTACTCACCTTTACTTACTCGTGGTATGTTGATGATATATGGATCTTTACTTACTCGTGTTATGTTGAAGATGTTCGGACCTTTACTTACTCTTGGTATGTTGAAGATGTACGGACCTCGACACTGATCGAGTCGTCTGCTGACTAGAGACCCGGTTGGATCTCTGCTGCAGGACAGGAGAGAGGTGTTGCTGGGGAAGTACATGAGGTGGTTCACTTCTGACTCGTGTACCTTCTCGTCCACCTTGATGGTGACGAACTCGGTCTGTTCAGATAACTCCTGCAAAATGAAGAAAATAGATTTTCTCTATCTCTCTCTCTCTTTCTTTTCTCTATCTCTCTCCCCCCTATAAGTTAGCCTTAGCTTAGGAGATATAAACTATGTAAAATTATTTTGAAATCTATAAAGTACCCAATTCTATTCTCTCTCTTTCTTTTCTCTCTCTCTTTCTTTTCTCTCTCTCTCTTTCTTTTTTTTCTCTCTCTCTCTCTCTCTCCTCTCTCTCTCTCCTCTCTCTCTCTCTCCTCTCTCTCTCTCCTCTCTCTCTCCTCTATCTCTCTCTTTCTTTTTCTCTCTCTCTCCTCTCTCCTCTCTCTCTCTCCTCTCTCTCTCTCTCTCTTCTCTCTCTTTCGTTACTCTCTCTCTCTTTCTTTTCTCTCTCTCTCTCTCTCTCTCTCTCTCTCCCCGAAAAGTTAGCCTTAGCTTAGGAGATATAAACTATGTAAAATTATTTTGAAATCCATAAAGTACCCAATTCAATTCTCTATCTTTCTTTTTCTCTCTCTCTTCTTCTCCTCTCTCTCTCTCTCTCCCCCCCCTATAAGTTAGCCTTAGCTTAGGAGATATAAACTATGTAAAATTATTTTGAAATCAATAAAGTACCCAATTCAATTCTTTCTTTTCTCTCTCTCTCTCTCTTCTCCTCTCTCTCTCTAAAGAGAGAGCTCTTTCTTTTCTCTCTCTCTCTCTCCCCTAAAAGTTAGCCTTAGCTTAGGAGATATAAACTATGTAAAATTATTAAAGTACCCAATTTAATTATCTCTCTTTCTTTTTTCTCTCTCTCTCTCTTTCTTTTTTCTCTCTCTCTCTTTCTTTTCTCTCTCTCTCTCTTTCTTTTCTCTCTCTCTCTCTTTCTTTTTTTCTCTCTCTCTCTTCTCTCTCTTTCTTTTCTCTCTCTCCTCTCTCTTCTCTCTCTTTCTTCTCTCTCTCTCTCTCTCTTTTTTTTAAAGATTTTTTTAGAATTTTTTTTTTTTCAAATCTTTTCTTGTGGATTCACAAGAAATTATAGGTAAGTTACTACACTTGTGAAATGTTTTTATTTGTTATCATATTTGTGTTACTCACTATTGTGATATCACAACTACTCAAACTCGCTTTACTAAATCTACGCTGAAATCGGAACTTGAACCGGCGACCTCCAGGTTACAAGTCCGCCACCTTATCGATCAAGCTACTGAGGTCGGTTCACTTGTGAAATGTACCAAGAATAATAATACAGTCGAATCCGGACCAATTTTTTTTTCTTTTATGAAGAGGTTATTTTTTCTTACAGAGAGGTGAATCGGAACCCGGATTTGTTCTCTTATATCGAGGTTTCTCTTATATGCAGTTCTCAACCGAGCTCAGTAGCTTGAGTGATAAGGCGGCGGAATTGAAACCTGAAGGTCGGTGGTTCAAGTTCCGGGTTTAGCGTAGATTTAGTAAAGCGAGTGTAGTTGTGATATCACGAAAGTGATTACACAAATATGATGACTTTTTTTTACTAAGAGTTCTCCATGACGTATTCCTTCACGCTAGAGAATAGCATGCTGCATGCAGAACTTGTAATGCCTCTAACCTGTCACTGAGAACTTTTTAACTTTCTTTTCTGATCAAAAGGGTTGGGTGGAAGAGATTGCCACAGGCAATAACCCCGCCCTTTAGGTAGGACATTTCTCTCTTTTTTTTTCCTTCTTGTACATTTGTTTAATCTTTTTGTTTTTCTTTATATTTCATTGTGTTCTACTGTATATATTTTCTACCTAATAAAGCTTAAAAAAAAGAATATAGAGTACCAATGTTGCTCAATAAATACTGCCAGGATTTCTTGAATGAGACAAGAATTTTTTTTGGTTAAATCCAAAATTAAGGACTGCATTCTGAATTACCAATCTGATCGGGGTTCGAATCCCTGAACCGTAGTATTTGAGAACTTTTTAACTTTCTTTTCTGATCAAATTTTCAACCCCTTCCTTGTCAACACTAGCGACTCACTTTCCAGAAGTACAGGTTGGAGCTCACCGAGCTCTGACGGGCGAAGAGTGACCAGGTGGGGTGGTGGAAGCTGAGGGTGGTGACGTCACCGTGGTCGTCCCCTATGAAGAGCTTGGAGGGCGCCTCCCCCCCGCCCACACAGTAGCGGAGGACCTCGGGCGAGTCGGGGAACCCTGGAGACAAGGCGGGGGATATGTATGTTTCATAACAATATTCTTCATAATATTGTTATGATTTGGTTCAAGCAAGATGGAAACCCCTGTGAAATGTGTGAGCAATCTGTTGAGAAAGGAATGGCTAGACCTGGAGCACTCTAGCGGACTTAGTAAGAACTTTTAGAAGTTTTTGTCCAAGAGGGGAAATTAATTCGGTGTTTTTATTATAGTTCGGTGTTTTTAATCATAGAGTGAGCTACAGGTATTGAATCTCGATTTCTCTCGAATTTTCTGAGCGGAATGTGCTGGAGTGTTCTCGCTCTTTTGTGTGAGGTATATAATGGTAGCACGGTGGTTGTGCGAGTTAGTTGAAATACTGAGATTGTGCGAGTTATTTGAATTCGAGATTGTGCGATATCGCGATATTAGTGATTTGTAGTGCGATAGTAGTTTCCGCGGATAGTACAGTAGTTTTTCCAGAGTGTATTTGTAAGTGATAAGAGACAGTTAAGCGTGCGTTAAGAGTCAGTTTTAAGCATTAGACTTTGTGTTACGTGATAGTAGAACTGTTATAAGACATTTTGTACTTTACGAGATTTTATTATTTTCATAATAAACTTACTTTTTATTTTAATTATTTAATAGTAAACTCAAGTGCGTTTTAAACTTTAATCCCCGAACCCGTAGCGCGTAACAATATTTATAAAATCCTGTAAAATATACAATAAATAAAGAGGTGTTATATTAAACTGTTAGCATAATATTAAGCTGATAAGAACAGGATACTACACTTTGATCTTAGCCAAAAGGCCGAGAAGCTGTTAACATAATGGGACTCCCTGTCTCGAGCCGACAGTCTAAAATATAAAGCACTACTATACTATGTATGTTGGTGTGAGGGCGGAATAACATGATTAATAATCAAACACCTCGGCCGAGGTGTGAAGAACGCCTATACAAAGAAAGAAATAATAATGTTTCAACCCACAACTCCTGACATAAGAAGAGTTATTCTCATGTCAAGAGTTGTCACTGGTAGTTAACAGGTTAACGCGGTGGTTAATGCGATAGCTTGGTAATCAAGGTAGCGTATTGATCCGTTGGTTTGAATTCAACATGAGATTAGTGATAATGCTACCCAGTTACTGCTGGGAGCTCGTAAGTATGCAATGTTTCTCATAAGAATATTTTGTTTGATTTTCCAAAACTATTCTTTTCTGGATCAAATGATGTACATGGATGGGACTCAAAAGCGAGACAATTGAATTTAACCTATGATTATTTTGAAATTAGAACATCCTATGTATTTAATTGTTCACATTTCTTAATTGGTAATAATTGTTTCCTTATCCTATAATAAGGGAAGTATTGTATTCGTCAAAAATTTGAGCTACCCAGTTTTTCACTTTTCGGGACGAATCATCGCCTCAGGATACCAAAAAAGTTGTTTTCAGCCATTGGTGTGTGTGTGTGTTTGAATCCACTTTGGTTAGAAAGAAAAATACGGCTAAATTCAACTAACTATACTATTCCATTCTATTCTATTATATTACACTTCCATTCTATTATATTGCACTTCCATTCCATTCCATTCTATTATAATGCACTTCCATTCCATTCTATTATATTGCACTTCCATTCCATTCTATTCTATTATATTACACTTCCATTCCATTCTATTCCATTCCATTCTATTATATTGCACTTCCATTCCATTCCATTCAATTCCAGCTGGAGCTGGCGTCACCTGAGAGGAGGAAGGTGGGCGCATGGTCCACGCCCGAGGCGTCGTAGAAGTGAAGACTCCTGTCCGAGGCGGAGACACACAGGTAGAGAGCATCCGGCAGGTACACAGCGTCCGTCACCCAGCAGGTGACCGCCCGCTTGCCCCCCTCCTCGCTGCCGCCCACCTGGAAACAAATGTTTTACCTATACCATACTATACCAGTCTGTCCCGGTAGCTCAGTGGTAAAGGCGGCACTCTGTGAATCCAAAGATTCCAGAGGTCGTGGGTTCAAAACCCAGCCGGGACATGACATGTTATCCTCCCATTTGGGATTTTTGCCACATAATAATATGTCTTGGGCTTACTGCTGGAATAATGGAACTTTAATAGTCTTAATCGGGCAGTATAAATAAGGCGATATTATTATTATTACCATTTGATTTAATTTGATAGTTAGTATATAAGTTTGTACACATACTCGTACAATATGTATTTTTCTGTGCAATAAAATTGAAATCGAAAATACCATCGAACCTAGATACAACAGAACGAGGGACTGGAATTTTTCCTCTTATATCCCAAGTTTCTCTTGTATTATTATTATTATTATTACGTGTGCAGATTGTAATAATAAAAGTTTCTCTTTTAAACACGTTAATTTTTCTCATAGAGAGATACATTGGACCTGGAATTCGTTTTCTTATATTCAGATTTCTTATATCCGTCACCCAGCAGGTGACCGCCCTCTTACCACCCTCCTCGCTGCCGCCCACCTGGAAACAAATATTTTTACTATACCATCTGTTGTTGTTGTTGTAGCCAGCTTGACTACAGCTGGAGGGGTGAGTGATGGTCTCCAGCCACCTTTATTCCAAAGTTGGCTCGTCCTGAACCACATATTTCTATGTGCGATCAACCATCATGAGGACTTGGACTTTTCTTTATAAGCCATTAAACCCTTAGGAAATTGCAAGCTAGCCTGGCTTGTAAGGGTTGGCTAGTCTGTTCTCTGTTTATAGTCCTCTAGCGGGACACTGGTCTTCTCCCTGTTTAACGTCCCCCAGCCAGACTATGCAATCTGTAGTCACCGTGGCCGAGTGAGTTAGCGCGCCAGGCATTGCACGCACGGTGACCTGGGTTCGATTCCCAGCGGGGCAGGATTTTTTCTGCTGTGTACTTGGGTGTTCGAAGTCCACTTGTACCTCGTGAGGAAAAATGAGTAGCTGCTTTAATGTTAGCAGCGACCAGTGGCGGAATTATATGCAAAAATAAGATATTGGGATATTAAAGATATGGAAAAGTCCTATAATTCTGTGTACCCACTAAAATTGTGATATAAAAACACAAAGAAACACATTTATTTATTTTATCATACCATCGAACCTGGATATAGAGAACTCAAGGGACTGGAATTTTTCCTCTTATATCCCAGGTTTCTCTTATATTATTATTATTACGTGCGCAGATTGTAATAATAAAAGTTTCTCTTTTAAACAAGTCTTGGAGAGGTACATCGGACCTGAAATTCGTTCTCTTATATTCAGATTTCTTATATCTCGTTCTCTTATTTTTATCATGAAAAAATAATAATACATGTTTTATTTTTAAATTTAAAATACTTCTCCTAGGGACCGTCCTTCTGGAAGGGAACCGAGGATGCAAGAAGCATTTTCTCTTTGCATGGCTTGACCAATTTTTTGGTAAAGAAAATAGTCACATACTCAAATAACTAAGGAGAAATCCAAGCATTGGGTGGGTTCCTCAAATCTATGCGATATCGGCTAGATTATTATCTGCATGGTCATATCACGACGGGGGTTTTACCATTCATTCTCTGAAAACTCAAAACAGCTTCTTAAATAAACTTCACCCAGCCTGAGTTGAGCCGGGAATAGCCAGCATCACGAGGCACATAGGGGTATTTGAGCAAACTAGCTGGACAAAATAGGAATTAGTAAAATGGGCCCTGAAATAATAAAATAGGTATTTTCAGATAGCCAAGACCCTGCCGCATCATTTTCAGTCATCATCATTGTCATTAGTCAAGTACTTGACCTGTGAGGTTGCTTTAAAGTGCCCCGTTCTTCCAGTGAATTTCACTGCTATTCATCTTTCAGTTCATTTTCCAAGAAATCTACTATATTTTTCTAAAATGCAATTATGGATTCTACAAGAACATGTAAGTGTGAACAATTTTTTTTTTATCTCAGTTTTATTTTAGATGCTAGCTTTCGTTCTATAAAGTTTAAAAAAAGTACTGTTTTAAGACCTAAATTATTTCAACATTTGAACTTCAAAGGCATTTTTCTTATATTTACCTCCAATGATGTTGATGTTATTGAATAGCCTGTTTCTCGTTCTTTTCGATAGAAAAAAAATCAAAGTGCGAAAAAGTGCGTTTTTAAAGATAAAAATCTTTAAAGGGTGCAATCATTTCTGACGACTGACACACTCATTGATCTACAGCCCAAACGGTAATATCTAGAAAGCTGAAATTTTGTCAAGATGTTGCTTTTATAGTGTTAGCGTACTTAAAGAAAGATTTTTTTGAACAAAACAGTGGTTCTCAACTTATGGCCAAATTTCTATACAACCCAAACCGTAATACCTAGAAAGCTGAAAATTTGTGAAAATGTCGCTTTGATAGTGTAAGCGTGCTTAAAAAAAGAATTATTGAAAGGAAACAGTGGTTCACAACTTACGGCCAAATTTTTCCATCGCAACAGTTATTGAATAAATTTGGATAGGTAGTAATATTATGTGCATTGCAGGTCTAAAATGTCATGAAATAACTCGACGTCAATTGTTCATTCATCTGCTCAATTCAGAAGGGACAACCGTAAACAAAAAATTAAACAATCTAGAAAAATATCTCATTGCGTTTGGACCATTTTCACCGGATGACACCACCATATTCCAAAGAGATATTTTAAAACTAAAGGTAACGTTGAAGACCAAGTGGATTAATGCGCATAGAAAGAAAGAAGTGTTTGAAAAGTAAAACAAAGAATGGCTAGATGGAACAGTAAAAATACCTAAATCAGTAAGTCCATCTGGAGCAGGAAGACCTGTAAAGTTATTCTCTGAATCGTGCGAGTGAACCATAAGAAGGAAAACTGATGTTTTGCTGAAAAACAATGATTTGAACGTGCTGACATTTGCAGTTCAAACCAAACTTCGTGATGAAGGAAAACGAGATGCTTCATCAATGTTAAAAGAAATCACCTCCACACCAAAACGAGCAACAAAGTACAAAAAGGCTTTTGTGAGCAGCAGTCAATCGGACGAAAAAGCCCAACTTACATCACAGCAAGCACTCATATTGTTCATTGAAGCTGACCTGTCGAGGAGACAGAACGAGATTATAAGGAGTTTTTCCCCACAAATTTACCCTTGTTACAGTAAGATCCAGGAAGCTAAAAATGGGTGCTATCCGGAAAAAGATTCTATTAGGGTGAATGAGACTCTAGTTGAAATTGAAATCCAAAGTTTAATGGACCATACTGCTTCAAGACCTTAATAAGATAATTTTGACTCTTGAAAATGAGGAAAGAAGTTCATTGGTACTCATGTGCAAATGGGGATGTGATGGTGCACAGGCACAATATAAACAAAAGTTCAAAAGTGATTCTAATCTGATTCCAATTTGTTCCTCTGCGCCTTATTTGTTCTAACTATAACAGAATTCTTTGGCAAAATCGAACTCCCTCATCTCCACGTTATTGCCGTCCTATTAGAATGCGATTCATCAAGGAAACCACGGATGTGACGAAGGAGGAAATTGAGTATGTTACAAATGCGGTGAAGGATTTGGAAAAACTATTGTGCAAATAACGGACAGTGTCACATGTGCAGTATCTCACACCATGATGCTCACAATGATTGATGGAAAAGTGTGTAATGCAGCAATCAATACAACATCTACCATGAGATGCTACATCTGCGGTTTGACATCGAAAGATTTTAACTCCTTGGACAAGAAGGGAACAGTCAATCCGGAAGCTTTAAAGTTCGGCTTATCCATTCTCCATGCTAGGATTCGTTTTTATGAAGCCGTTTTACACCTAGCCTATAAACTTCCACTTGAAACATGGCAACTGTTGGTCAAAGAGAAAAATGGTCAAAGAGAAGAAATTGGAAATTCAAGGTGAATTTAAAACAAAGATGGGCCTCATTGTAGATGTTCCAAAAGCTAACTTTGATGGAAACACAAGCCGCAGATTTTTTGCAGATCACCAGCTCTCATCTGAAATCACCGGAATAGATTCCAACTTCATTTTTCGCCTCAAGGTCATTTTAGAAGTGATCTCCAGCGGACATGAAATTAATATGGAAAAATTTGCAATTTATGCTAGACAAACAGCAAATCTCCATGTTAAACTGTATTTCTGGCACCCTATGACCCCAACACTACACAAAATCCTCATACACGGACCCGAAGTCATTGAGAAAGCCCTCCTTCCAATAGGTCAGTTATTCGAAGAGGCCCAAGAAGCACGAAATAAGCACATTCGCTTATACCGACAAAACTTTGCAAGAAAGTTCTCGCGAGAAGATTGCAATATGGACATATTGCACAGGTTACTTTTTAATTCAGACCCGCTAATGACTGGTCTCAGATTTCAAAGGAGGAAAACGTCTGAACCTTTCACGAAGAAAACAATATCCATGCTGAAGTCCTTTGAACAAAATGAACCTGCTTCCTTGCATGACTTTCTCTGTGATAACGAGGAATAAAATAACACTTCGCGTTAATTTGCTCTACATTTAAAAGAAGGTAAGAAGTTTTTTTTTGTACTTTCTTTTTTATATATATATTATATTTAATATCTAATTTGAGGGGGGGGGGGATGGTTTCACATTAATTTTCAGTGAATACGCACCTGTTTTATTTTAAATTGAACAACACTAATCGTTGCATTTATTTTGCACAAATTCTACTTGAAAAAGTATGGTTTTTACATTATTTAAGAAGGTTGACCCCTGACATCTCCCCTGGTAAAGCTAATGGTATCAAAAAGGCATGAAAATTTCATTATTTCAAATGGAAAAACATGTATTTAACATTTTTTTACAAAAATACAATTAATTTCTAATAAAAAAATACTAAAACCTGTGAAACGTACGATATCTCCGGCCCTGCTTTGATTAAAAATCTCAAATTTGTCATAAAATACCTTTAATGTCAACTACTTTTCAGAAATGTATTACAAATGGGGTGGTTCCATTTAAGATTCCAAAGTTGACCCCCCTGGGGTCGCCCCTGGTAATGATATAAAATCAAAACCTAGTAAAAACGATTCCCCCTCGATATAATGGTACACGTGATTAAGCATTTTTTTACATTTTAAATCCGTTCTCCAGATATTTTGAGTGGTTCTTTTGGCGGACCATGCATATTGGAGGTTAGGAAAATACTCTTAAATAGTGTAAAAGCATTGAATAGCAGCATCTAAATAAGTAAAACACAAAAAATAATTTTGTCCAGCTAGATTGCTCAAATACTATGTGCGAGGTTTCGAATTTGAATGGTTACCCATCCAAGTCTTAGCCTCGCTGGACGTTGCTTTACTACACTGACTGAATGAGAACTTGTGTATTTAACGTGCCATCGACGCTGGCTGGCTAGATTACTTACAAAAAATAACTAAACTGCTGTAATCATGGTGACTGACTCTCGTGGCTACGACTGGGGACCCAGGAAGCAAGGAGGCTTGCGTTTTGCTACGCATCGTGTAAATTCATCCCATCGAAATTATATTGAAGAAGTGGTCATGGCTGTGAGACACAGCTATAAGACGCGTATAGAGAAATAGTACCTTTTGGGTGGTTAATGGCCAAAAGGAAACTGTACCTTCTGGGTGGTTAATCTACTTCTGCAATGAGGTAAGACGTTCATAAAAAATAAAAAAAGACTCATTCACAGAATTTTCGACTGTCATTATTATTTTACATGGGATCTTCATATAATCTGTAGTTTAAGAAAGTTACTGATTGTTTTGCTCTCACTTGAATATACGAGTACTTATTTTTGGGTCAATTTTTACTCTTTTTGTTTTGAATGTAGACAAAACTTTGTTCGGGCATTCTGTAAACGGAACAGTACGGTCGAAATTTTGTCTCTCTTGGTGAAAGATTTCCTTCTGTACTTGAACAACTTCTTTGTTTAGCTTTCTCTTCTTTTCTTCTAATTCTTTTATTGTATTTCTGCACTCTGCGTGAACTTTTCTATTGTGTTCTGCCTTCTCGTACAGTTCATCTCGTAAGACTAGAATTGGTTGCTCGAAAGCATCCGCCTTTTCTTCCATTTTATTTTTAATCGAGCTGGGCTTTTGAAGAAACTTTAAATCTCCTGCACACGGTTTTGAGTCTGATTCTAAAAGAGCATCCATTTTCTCTGTCTTATCCTCTATCATCTTATTGTCTCTATCCAGGCGAATGGATATTTGCTTGTCTGTGGCTCTTATTTGTTTTTCAAAACGACCCAATTTGTCTGCGTCTGCTATGTAATGCTTTCTCAGTAGGTTGTTGAAGTAGTAAGATTGAGCATGATTTTCCCTTATACGCATATCTACTGTTCTGGCATTCTTTTTTCTAGCAAGCTGTCTGTTGAGAGCTTTATTTATGTTGATCAGCTGGAAATGATGATGGATACTCTTAACTCCTACTCTTCTCAATTCTTTGAGCAGAATGTCTACTGTTTTCTCTCTCACGTACTTGTTATATAATTTCACCGTAGCTGATTTCAACTGAACACCGCTTAGATCTTTTACAGTCTGATAGACATCATAGATATCGTTGTGCATCATGTTCAGCAAGGATCTCAGCTCTTTTTTCCGTTCCTTGTTCCTCTCGTGCTCTTTTTTCGTGGTCTGTACGCCTTCGCGAAGATGTTTCGTTAGCAACTGTAAATTTTTAATCTCTTGCTCTTTTTCGAATAACTCCTGCTTGAAAGCATCTATTTTCGAGTCCAGTTCCGCTATTATCTCGTCTTTGGGTTTTTTGGCTTTCTCAATCTCAGCGGTTCTCATGTTTAAAAGATCAATATGCTTTTTCAAATTTTCTGCTCTGAGTTTCAAAAAATGAACATTTCTTTCTTTCGGAATAAGAAATTTATCCATTTCTAAAATTTCTCCTAGCAATTCTTCTATGCGACTTTCTGAGTTAGTGTTTTCTTTTTCCAAGTTTTGAATCGTTTCTTCTAGTTTAGCTTTTATAAGTTTAGCTTTTTTAATTTCTTCTTCCATTGCTTTGATTTCTTCTTTGCACACCCCTTCTTTTTGTTTGAGGTTTGTGTATTTCTTGGTTTCCTCCTGTATCAATGCTTCATACATCCTTTGTATCTCCAATATGGCTCTATCTGCATCATCCTCTACCAGTTCTTTCATTCGATCCTGATTATCTAGTTCATTTCGAACTTTTTCTTCTAAATTCTTAAATTGTTTATACAAAACAGAAAATTCTTTAGTTTTGCTGCTTCTTAGAGCACTAAGTTCTTGTTTGTATTTTTTCTCTATAGGTAGAATCTTTTCTTTGCGAGATTTTAAAACTTTTTTTATCATGAACTGTACTTTATCTTTTCTTTCATTTTCTCGTACATTGAGGTTGTATTTTAAATGTTTTTCTATGAGATCAAGTTCTTTTTCAAAAATTTCATGCATTACTGTTTGCTCAAATTTTAGACTTGCGACCTGCTTCACATTTTCCTCTTTCATCTTAGTGATTTTTTGATTCAACCTCAAAATATAATTTTTGTTTTCTATTTTGAGCTTTTTTATTTCATCTGCATGTGATGTGTGCATCTCTTTCACTTTTATTTTGTGTTCGACCTGAAATTCGTTGATTTGTTCTTCTAAATCTTTCAATGTCTGTCTCTTATTTCCAAGTTCATAATTTGATATAAAAATATCCGGACACCGAAAAAGATCAATTGATGGAAGCAGTTCAATGCCATCAGCATTTGTTATCTTCCAGAAACATATCATTCCGTCTTTATCACTTGTTATAAGCAGGGTGTTCTCGTAGGTTAGCTTCATTTGTGTCACAGCCGTTGTGTGAAGACAATACTTTTCAAAATTAACTTTTTCCACAAAAGGATAGTTAACTACCATAACTATACCTCTTTCATTAGAAACAACAACAATTTGATTATTTTTTGACATTACAATATGACTTAAACTGCAGTTACTTACAGCCAAGTCTCGAATTATATCTTGGTTTTTCATTTCTTTTATATGGCCATCCTCTCCAACAGTATAAATTAAGTTACCATCGGAGGTTGCTTCAATATCGTGGTGCTGGCAATTTTGGATTTCTTTCCCTAATATTTTCCTTCCATAGTTAGTATCCCACTTATAAACAGCCCCATCAAGTCCACACGAAAGTAAAACGTTGTCCTTTGGCATCCATTTGAAAGATGTTATTTCTTGTCGATGTCCAAGCAAAGTGAACAGCAGATGAAACTGAATGTAATCATAGAGTTTAATTTGGACGCCATCCGCCACAGCCAAGAGTGAACCGTACAAACTGAAATCCATCACTCTGCAACATTGAAGAGGGCTATAGTCTTCGGAAGGTTCATTGCTGCTGATTTTTAAGCCAAACTCTAGTCTGTCTTTCATTAAATAACAAATGCAAGTAAAGTCGGAGAAAGAAATAATACAAAACAGACCCGTAGGATGCATCGTCAAACCGTGGATGTCACTGTCGAAAACCTGAGAGAAAAGGAGTTTGTTTTTCTCGTATTGGTACAGACATATCCGTCGGTCTATCAAGCCAGAGGTCATGACAAATGATCTCCACGGACACATGGCTAGAGCTCTCACTTCACCGTAATGGAGATTACCAATCAAAGGTGTGAATGGAACTTTGTCCTCACTAGTTTTCCCGTCAGATAAGCTGGCAGAATAGATCTGAGCCCGGTGAGTACAACATAGTATTCTCTTACTATCAGGACTTATTGAGATTGAAAATATTCTATCCAATTCTTTATGAGCAACATTTCCGATCTGATCACCGCACGCTAAAAATTCCCTTCGTTTGGCATACTTGGTATTTGATTCTTTCTCGAACGTGACGACGACGTTTGGTGAAATGATAAAAGCAAATCCGTAACCATATCTGATAATGGAAAACACTTCTTTTTTAGTGGAATCTTTTACGGCTGGTGAATTAGCTTTGATCATGGCCAGCAGTTGGTCTCTGTTCGAAGCGAGCATGATAACGTCAGTGTCGTAAGCTTTGTAGACGGACTTGAGCTCACCCGACTCCACGAGGATGATTCTCCCAGCCGAAGTTCCTGCCACTAGCCTCTCCGCGCTAATCCAGCACAAGGACACAAAATTATAAAGGTCCGCTTTCTTAAAGCCATACTGCTTCCAAACAAAATCCGAATTCTTCAAAAGTCGAAAGAGTCCAGTTCCTACTATAGCTACATGCATTGCGTCGGTGATATTACCTCGTATCTTCTTGACTGGACCTGAATACGCTGGAGGCTCGGTGGCCGGGATTGAACTCTCCACCTTATTCTTCAAGAAGCAGTAACAGTACATTGTCGGATTCCGCTGTTGGGTAATGTAGAAGAGATGTCCGCCATTGCAGGAGTAGCACATTGTGATGACGGCCGCATCGACAGGAATGGATGTGACTAATGTCCTACTCGCCAAGTCATAGATTTCTATGATGGGTTTTGGTTCTGTACATGATAGTGCTAAAGATTTCCTTTTGGGATGAATTATAATCCAGTTTATAATCTTTTTTGGACCTTTCTTTACGTTTATGAATTTTTGAGTACTATTCAGCAAGTTGTGAATGGTAAGAACGCCGCCACAAGGGTAGATCACGTCATTGTTTGATAAGAATTTAACAGAGCTTGGTACACCAACTGAAATTCCTTCTACATGTTTAGGTTCGATCTTGAAAGTAGTCATAATTTACCTGCTAATAGAAAAACCTATGTTAAAATTGAAAAATAATGCTGTAATTTTGTTTTCTATAGAATCTTATTATCTATTAAAGATTTTGTTACTGTCCAAATTTTATCGTAAAAAAATATAACCTAGTCAAGAATTATTATTAGTTCTTTTTTAATTTGGGTTTAACGTCGCTTTCAACTGCTTGGTCATATCACGAAGGGGGTGTTACCCTCCATTCGCAGGAAACTCACAAACCTGCTACCCACATTAACCTCACTCAGCCTGAGTTGAGCCGGAGTACCAGCATCACGAAGTCTTCAACTCGCTGGATGTATTATTATTTACTTAAATACCGGGTGTTCAGTAAAAAACCGGACACTTTTGTTTTTTATTTAATAACTTAAAAACTGTTTAAAATACCTAAAATTTATAAGAATGTTTTCAACAATATTCTAGATGTGTCTACCAAATTTGATAAAAATATATTGAAAAGTTTACAAATGATAGCTTCCCAAATAAATGTTTTTTATTTATTTATTTTTATTACCGTTTCTTCAGTAAAGAACTGCTATTGTATTTTCATGTTAAAGCAGACTGTTCTATCCTGTCGAGAGGTGTTTAGAATAGGGGATTGTTCTTTTTGTGGGCTCCTAATTTATATTTACTGGAAATTAAATTTAAATCAGTATTGTTTTTTTCTCGGTGAATTAACTAAATAACACAAAGAAGAATTTCGATTTATTCATTACAATTTTATACATCTATTGCAGGCTGTATAGGTATGTACAATGGTACATGTTAGTTAACCGTATTCAACCTAATATTAAAAGTGTGAACTTTGGAATTTTAAGATGATTTTATGAGAGTCTGATAGTTACACGATAAAGACTTTACATGGAGATGAAGTTTCAGGGTGAGAAGGATTATTAAAGAGTTTAAGTCCAAGACTTCCTCGTAAAATTGAAAAACACTGGATGGCTGGAAGGACTGAAGATAAATTGAATTGGTTAGAAGACAGCTAGAACCACTGCAAATGAAAAAAATATCGAGGCTTTGTCATTTTTTTCAAGAAAACCAGACAACCACCTTTCTCAAAAGCTAGTGGCAAGATTCTTTTCAGATTAGCGTCTTTATTCAGTAAACAAAATCTTAAAAACAGAATTGTGTATTATTTCTTGATTTTTGTAAATTGTAAACTATGACTAATTGTTGTGAATAAATGAATATATTAACACTGCAAGAAAAACAGAATTGTACCGCAGAATTCTTCGTTAAAATTGCTCAAAATAATGCGTAATACTAAATTCGCAACCAAAAAAAATCTATTTAGCATTTCTTTCTAAAATTTTAAGGACATATCCAAAATATTGTTGAAGTTATTCTTGTAAAATTTCAGGTTTTTATCTTAAAAAGTATTTAGTAGTGGAAAAAAACAAAAGTGTCTGATTTTTTTCTGAACACCCGGTATATTTATTGCACACACAATATCGTCACTGGTCGTTTGAATGATGCAAGTAAAATAGGTTCAGAGTATAAATTTTCTACTCTTCACATCAATGCGCGTAGTAAAGTTGGGTACCATTTTTTCATTTGATGCTCCTGGAAGCAAGGACAAGAGCCTGAAAATTTACCGTACGGGTGAAGAAATTCTTTTCTGTATATTTTTGTGTTGTTTGTTTTTATATTTTTTACACAGATTTCGAACAATGTGATACCTAATAATAAATATATTGAACCCGTAAATTTGTTTTTTTTTTTTTTTATTAATACCTAGATATCTTAATGTTGGCACTACTTGATGCTATCAAAACAGACATCACTAGACGATACAAACACCTTACTGTATGTGTTTTTTGGCTCGTAATGTACCAAAAATTTGTGACCGAAAAAATAGCGAAAATACTGGGGCATGTTTATTTACTACAGGTAATCAACATTCACGTATTTTACATTTAATGAAAGTGAGTGCGTTGAGGAACAGGATTCAGGCATGTGATGATATAATAATTAAATTTAGAAAAAAAAATTCATAAATATTTTTACTCTTGTAGTAAATCCACATGCCACACTATTTAATATTTTTAACCATCACAATTTTATGGTAATGTGTCTTCATCGTCTAGTCATGTTTTTTTTTATCAAGTTGTGCGAACGTCATGACATTAATGTATCTCCAAGTTTCACACCTGTGTACCTAGTATCCTAGTATGGATGGAAACAAAAAATAGGTACATGAAAAATATACACTACGCGTACAGTAATTTTTCAGTCGTTTGTCCTGTCCTCCTCGAGGGTCAAAAAATAAATAATAATAAAATATATGGTGCACAACTTTCACTTTTCTGTTTATACTGATTAAAATAGAGAGGTTAGTTGATGGCATGGATATTCAGAATTATTAGCTGCTGATAATAATAATAATAATAAGTATCTTTATTTGTTTTCATATACATTTCAATTCCTATTATATCTCCATGAAGTACTGTTGTACTTTGATGAGCGCAAATAAGCTCGAAACACCTGTCCAGGTATGTTCTGATATTCATGTATGTATATCTAGTACAACCTCACTTTTCTGTTTATACTGATGACTTTTTGAGTGTATAAGTGTTTGATGTGTAGAATTCACTATTTACTTTCGTCGCCACCCAAACGGAATCACCCTGTAAGTGTTCTTACCCCTAGAGGTATCTGGTATGTGAGGAGACACCTCAGCTCTGCATCGTAGACGCCAGCAGTACCAAATTTGGACACCAGGGTGTAGCAGAATGTGCTGGCTGTCTCCATCTGCACCACCTTCACGATGATCTCCCTCTGAGAATGAAAAGGAAGACATTTTAAAATGGAGAAGGGAGATGTTTTAAAATGTCAGCTTCACCACGTGCGGCTGACGTTTCCGGCCCTACCTAGGCTGGGTAAGGTAACTGTGGGTAGCTGGTACGATTCCCAGCGAATGGAGGTTAGAACCCCGTCCCAAATCAGGACATTAAATCAAATAGAATCGTTGACGTTAGGAAACCAACCTGAACCATGAGGTTGAAAATTGACATATACAGGGTGTCCCACCAAACTTGGACACCTCAAATTACTCGGCCCCTGAAAGAGTTTTTGAAAAATAAAAAAATCTAGGGTACATGTGCTAATTATGCGGTTTCAGTTATGAAATTTTTTTTATACAGGGTGGTTCAAAAGTCAGAAATTGAGGTGTCAACTTTCGATTTTTAAATGGATCGACCTGAATTTTATTTGATAATTTTACTTCTAAATGGTTCCTGAGTACTTTTTTAAACAAAAATATTACATACAGGGTGGTTTTTTTTCGACCATTTTTTTTTCTAAATCTTGAATAACTCAAGTTCGGTTAATTTTTTCGATAACAAGAACAGAATGTGTTTGTGTAATGAATACACGCACTTTCAATTGGCATCAAAAAAATTTATACAGGGTGGTTCACAAGTGAAATAATGACTTGATTTTTTTTAAAACCGAGTTTTTTTAATTTTTTATTTCGGATTAATAATTCTCGTCTAATTTTACACATTTTTCGTCAGTCATATCGAAAAACAAAACTAAAGTGTTGTACAGGGTGAGACATAATTTTTTTGTAACACCCTGTATATGGGCAGTCAAAGAGACGCAAAATTAAATATAAAGACTAAATATGCAAGAAAAACTTTGATTTTTAATTAAACTAAAAAGTTATGGTGTTTTAACTAATATTGTCGCATGGACCACCCTGTAGATATTTTCTTAAACCATCATATGGGTAGTCAAAACTGTCTAAAATTCAACGAGGAGTCCAAATCTGAAAGAAAAAAAAATGAATTTCAAAAGCCATGTTCAATTTTGTGTCAACACCTATCTACTTTTTATTTCAAGTTTTAAAATCATTCAGTGTGGACACCAAATTGAAAATGGCTTCAAATTAGTGTTTTTTACTTGTTTTTCCCACATGATTCGAAGTGTTCGTTGAATTTTATACAACTTAGAGTACCTACATGATAGTTTAAGAAAATATCTACAGGGTGGTCCATGCGACAATATTAGTTAAAACACCATAACTTTTTAGTTTAATTAAAAATCAAAGTTTTTCTTGCATATTTAGTCTTTATATTTAATTTTGCGTCTCTTTGACTGCCCATATACAGGGTGTTACAAAAAAATTATGTCTCACCCTGTACAACACTTTAGTTTTGTTTTTCGATATGACTGACGAAAAATGTGTAAAATTAGACGAGAATTAATAATTGTAAATAAAAAATTAAAAAAACTAGGTTTTAAAAAAAATCAAGTCATTATTTCACTTGTGAACCACCCTGTATAAATTTTTTTGATGCCAATTGAAAGTGCGTGTATTCATTACACAAACACATTCTATTCTTGTTATCGAAAAAATTAACCGAACTTGAGTTATTCAAGATTTAGAAAAAAAATTGGTCGAAAAAAAACCACCCTGTATGTAATATTTTTGTTTAAAAAAGTACTCAGGTATCATTTAGAAGTAAAATTATCAAATAAAATTCAGGTCGATCCATTTAAAAATCGAAAGTTGACACCTCAATTTCTGACTTTTGAACCACCCTGTATAAAAAAAATTTCATAACTTAAACCGCATAATTAGCACATGTAGGTACCCTAGATTTTTTTATTTTTCAAAAACTCTTTCAGGAGCCGAGAAATTTGAGGTGTCCAAGTTTGGTGGGACACCCTGTATTTATTATGTACAGTACAAATAATGATTACAAAATTAAAATGGGAAAATATAAACAATAGAAAGGAAAAAACATACATAAATATATTATAATAATAATAAAATAAATCATTTGCTTTATTTTTTCATTCCTTTTTTGTGTACAAAGGACCCATCCTAAGCCATTTTTATTTGGCTTCTATGATCATATATGTCTGACTAAAGAGCAGGGTTAGTGTCTACGGCAATCTCTTCCACCCAACCCTCTACGAGTACCTTGCAGAAGGCCGCCATGTTGTGGATCTGAATCCCCTCCTCCTGAATGGGCGGGATCTCCTCTGACTCCTCCCCCTGCTGCAAGGCCATCCTCTCCATGATGCAAGTCAGCAGCTGATGCCACCAGATCACATGACGGAACTCCTTGTCATTCTGAGCACTCAGCTGGTTGAACAGCTCCCCGGCTGATTCGCTGTAGGCGTGACTTCCTGAAAAAGAAACCCCATTTATAGTACTTGTTGTTTTAACACGTAGACGACCGGGTGTACCACCGGTGGTACACCCGGTCGGATAGCCGTATTATCGCCGGTCCCACAAGAGATTTCACGAAAAACCATGCCGGTCGTCTAAGTGTTAAGTAGCTTAGCTGTAGCGGGATGTCGCCAGCCTCCGTGGCGTAACGGTTGTGACTACTGCCCGTAGTCCCGAGATCCTGAGTTCGATCCCCGGTCGGAGCATACTTTTCACACAGAAAATTCTGTTCCCTCCGTACATGTGAGGCTGGCATTTCCGACCCAACCCAGGCTGGGTGTGGTTAATGTAGGTTAGCTGGTACGATTCCCAGCAAATGGAGGGTAAAACCTCTGTCCTCATACAGGACGTTAAATCAAATAGAATCGTTGGCGTTAGGAAGGGCATCCAGCCGTAAAAAAATGTGCAAAAACCAACCAACCTCAACCATGAGGTTAAACAACGTCGACCCTGCTTGAGCGGGATAAGACAGAGTAAAAGAAGAAGGTGCAGCGGGATTTCGCTGTGGCCGCTTACATTTAATAACATACATTTGAAAAAGCTGCTCTATGCTTAACATATTTAATTTAAAACCTACTATTTATACGCCTACACGAATACAAGGCGGATCACACTCATGCATTGACAACCACTTAGTTAACTTCCCAGTTCAAAGCATCATTAACACTACGACTCAAGATCTTTTCCGGACTAGGGGATCACCGGCCAACACCCTCAAGTCATTTCCTTCCGAGTTAAGGACCATATAGTAACCAATAAAATTTCCATATTTCCTACAAAGTTAAAAAAAAGTTATCATATTTGTGTTAATCACTTTCGTGATATCACAACTACTCAAACTCGCTTTACCAAATCTACGCTGAAACCGGGACTTGAACCACCGACCTCCAGGTTACAAGTCAGCCGCCTTATCGATCAAGCTACTGAGGTTCCTACAAAGTTTCTCAGATTGAAAGGTTTGGACAGGCACTTCCCAGCGCGGACTACTCTTCTGTGTAAGGTGACTTAACGGTAATAGTTATCCAAAAATCAATGTCAAATTCTTAATAAGCACCTCAAAATTGAATTTGATATGTCACAACCCCCATCTAGGATGAACAGTGAAAAAGTCAGTCCAAGCGGGTCCCATTCATAGACGAACAGACAGACAGGACCAATGGCTGAACACAACTTTTTTGGTATCCTGAGGCTAATATGATTCGTCCAAAAATGTAAAAAAACCGGGTAAGTCAAATTTTCGACGAATTCAATACTTTCCTTATTATAGGATAAGGAAAGTAAGAAATCCGTGAAGAAAGTAAAAATTATAATTTATCGTGATTAATATTATACCTTCTTATTGACACAAGTGACCTCTAGCGGTAAAGTCTAGATAATTTATCGTGATGTCTTAAAAATCACGATCGTATCAATGCTTTTGTTACGATTATGGAAGTAGAGCGGCAATCGATTAATCGATTTGTAGTTTGAATGTTTTGATTGTTTTCTGCATTTGCAAAAATTCGTTTTCTTAATTATTACGCTTTGGTTTGCTTTACGCATTCACATTCACATTTCGCATCCCCTTTAGGCCATCTTATGGTCTAGTCTTGAGCTCATGGATATCTGGGTGTGATGAATCAGGATGTGGGTGGGTGACGCAGGTAAGTTATGAACTGCCCTTTCAATGTTCAAAATCTCTTATCCTGTAATAATCCTATGTCATTCCTATTTTCAACTTCTCACGGTAATCATTAAATTATAAATGTGTTTCTTTGTGTTATTGTATTTCAATTTGAATGGTTAGCGCAGAATTATAGGACTTTTCCGAATTTTTAATATCCCAATATCTTATTTTGGTCTCTAGTTCCGCCACTGGTCGCTGCTAACATCAAAACAGCTTCGCATTGTTCCTCACGAGGTATGAGTGGACCCCAAACACCCAAGTACAGAGCAGAAAAAATCTTGCCCTGCTGGAGTCTGAACCCAGGTCACTGTGCGTGTAATGCCTATCATGCTAACTCACTCGGCCACGGTGACTACTCCACATTGTAATGCAATTCCAATTTTCAACTTTTCCACATGATAATCAACAATCTACCACTCCTTTCTGATGACATCAACCATTTTTTCCTCTCAAAATAATGAAATACCTACCTAATTTTATTTACAGTATGTCAAGAATTTCACAATAACTAGGTTCCAATCTATATAAAGATTTTATCCTATCTATATACAGAATACCAGTGCACTGGTAGTCAAGTGGTTAATGCGCTAGTTTGATAACCCATGGAGCATAGGGATACGTAGGTTCCAAACCCAGCCCAGTGCATGGATTTTTCTTAAGACTTGGTTGGGTATAGGAAATGCTTTGAGCCTTGTCGCCTGGTAGTTAAGTATCTTCCTCAAAGAGTGTTACTATTTTTATTATTAATAGATTAGAAAAGATTTATACATGAAGTGCCCTTTTTGTGTCTTGAAACCTTTGTTTGAAAAAGCAATTTTTTCCCTTCCTAAAAAAAAACTATTTCCTAAAGATAACAGTAAAAATTGTTTCTAATGATATTGTTTATAACAATTAATTGGCTATAGCAAACAAAATATCTGGTCCCTTGGAAACTTATAGAAAATTCAAATTGGTATCGTTAATGTTTTTGTTCAGCCAAAATTTTTTTTGACCATTCTGCTTTGTTAGATTTTCTACAAAATTTATTTTGGTATTGTACAACTTTTTTTTTCAAAGAAAATTCCAACACATACTTTCCTTGATAGAAACCTAATGATGACTTCCTACTGATTCTTGTCCATGTAGTGACAGGCTTGAATATCATTTTCATGGAGACTATATCCAGTTTTCTCCTGTTTTGATTTTATCACTTCACTCTCCAGATTTCTTGATTCACCCACATCTTTCATTATCCCCTATACCTATTCTAAGATTTATCCTTCTGTTATACTGTTCCAAGTTGTTCATTTTGCTCCTCAGGTACTTGTTCTCTTTCTCTAGGTCTTGGTTCATGCATTTCATTTTGTCTTTTACCTATTCCAGGGTCTTCAATTTCTTCTCTAGAGCTTCTCCCATAGCCTCCTCAATAATTTTACTAAATGCCTCAATGTTTAAAATAATTTGAAATTTGGTTATCTTGTTTCTTCTTATCCTCCTGAGACCTGGATGTACTTTTAAAAGTACATGAGGCAGGTACTGCTTTAGTCCTGAGATTTTTTTAATTTTTTTTTATTTTTTATTCCTGTTCATAATGATTAAAGAAGTCTTTATAAGTGTATAAGTACAAAAAATTTTACCAAATACGGCCTGAAATAAGAGATATCAATGTACTTTATAAAGTACATAAGGACTCAATGCAGTGTTTTTTTCTACTTTTACTCTCACAGCTGAGTAAAGAAAAACACAAATTTTCATATAAAAAAAAGTGTTTGGTCTTTTATTTGAACTTAAGTTTTTGACAAGATTAAAACTTTAAATGAACCTACTTACTGAAACAGTGAGAGACAATAAATTTTGATTTATTTTTGTAGATTTTTTTTCATAGAAAATAGAAAAATTATAGATTTTTTTCCATACCTATTCTTAAAGTTTAAGAACTTTGTTAATAAACATATCAGTACTTAGAACTACAAATTATAGTAGTAGTTTTCTAAATAATAATCATGTTGTTAGAACTGACATCAATTTCGATGGAATGTTAGAAAGCAATTGTGCTTTTTTGTTAAGCACAGAAAGATATTGCACTGAGTATATTTGATTTTTGTTCTTTGATTGCATTTTTCCCCACGGCAACTGTGTTGTTCGTCTTCAACAATAAGCAAGTGTTTGGATCCACTCTTTCTTTACTGATTACTAGATTGAATCCCAATGTACTTTAAAAAGTACACCCAACTTTGGTCGTTGTTATTGCAAAGGAAACAAATAGTAAACACCATGAGGTAACTTCAGGATAAGGTCCAAAGTAAAAGAAATATATATTTAATTTAAAACATGTCAAAAAATTCAATAGTATTCACTTACTGCTTTTCATAGGGGTTGACGTTTTCTGGCGACGCTTGGACATGTTTTTAGCTCCAAATCATAAGTACAAATGAAAAGATTTTTTCCACAAAATTGTTTTGTTTACAATTCAAAACAGCTCAATAAAATATTCCGACCAACTTCACACCACTATCTTCTCTTAAAAACCGTCAGGAATTTTTGAAAATTCCTTGTACTTTTAAAAGTACGCCAGGTCTTAATCAGTACTTTCGGGAAAACATGCCCAGGTCTCAGGAGGTTATTGTCATAGGGAAAAACCAAAAATATTCAATTTATAAGTAGAAAATCTTGGAGCAAATTTTTCCAGCAGAATTATAATCTATTGTAGAAGTGCCAATCTCATTTCAATAAACTGAACATTTGGACCATGAACGGAATGATTTGGATCAAGACAATGGATCAGAAGAAAAACAGAGTCAAAAATGAAGATGATTTGTTGAAGTTGTTGTCTTTGCGGTAGGCCTCAGTACTCAACTCAATTGATTCCATTTGGAAATATATTTTAAAGTCAAAAGGAGACACGAAATTATTCAAAGTTATTTTCTTTTCCTTACCTTACTTTCTTTTGTCCTAATATTTTATTTTTTTATTTCAGTGCTTTTATGGATATTTAAATGATGTGCAAGATCACAAGGTCAATAATAAATGATAAGTCAATTGAAGATTGTACACTATTCAGAGAGAAAGGAATTGGTATTATTCAAATGAATATTTGCTCTTTGCCAATTTTAAATTTTTTATCTCTTTGTTTGACGGTATAAAAATAAATTTCAACGTGCTTGTACTAACTGAAACTGCATTCAACCTATCAAAAAGAGACTTGTGTTATGATATTGATGGTTTAAAGCTTTTTATTGCAAAAAATACAGATAAATCATACTTTCTCTTATAAGTTCTACTAAACTATTTACATTTGCTGATGACTCCCTGTTGATATATACTGGAGAAAACTGGAAAGATCTGCATATTGAACAACTACAGTGGAGTCTATTGTAATGCAAAGTTTAATTAAGGAGCAAATAAAATTTATTTCGGGAACCAAAAAACTTTGCACTCCGTGAATTCTAAGTTTTCTTTCACGGCCAAGGCCCTGTTGATAAAGTTTAAACCAAGATTGTCTATTTTTAACATCAAATCTGCACTTGTTTTATTTTTATAGGATGTGGGTGTCCTGATGATAAAATTAAAACCATGATTGTCTATTTAAACACTAAATCTGCACCTGATGTATTTTCTTAGGATGTGGGTGTCCTATTGATAAAATTTAAACCAAGATTATCTTTTGCTAACATCAAATCTGCACCTGTTTTATTTTCATAGGATGTGGGTGTCCTGTTGATGAAATTAAAACCAAGATTGTTTATTTTTAATTTTAAATCTGCTCCTGTTTTATTCTCATATGATGATTGTGTCTCATTGAAATTTTTTAAACTAAGATTGTCTATTTTTAACATCAAATCTGCATCTGTTGTATTTTCTAAGGATGTGGGGGTGTCCTGTTGAAAAAATTGAACCAAGATTATACATATATTGTTAACATAAATAAATCTGCACCTGTTTTATATTCATTAGTTCTATGTGCTTAAACCCATGTGTGTATGAAGGCTTGGTAATTTTCTCTTGTGCCTCTGTTGTTCGCTTATTCCAAGGTTAGATCAGTAAAGAATCAGTTAGACAAAATAAAGATCAGTTCACAAAAAAGATTCGCTTACTGAATAAAGATCAGTTCACAACACTAAGGATGTGGGGGTGCCTTGTTGAAAAATTGAACCAAGATTATATTGTTAACATAACACATCTGCACCTGTTTTATATTCATAGGATGATTGTGTCTCATTGAAATTTTTTAAACTAAGATTGTCTATTTTCAACATCAAATCTGCATCTGTAGTATTTTCTAAGGATGTGGGGGTGTCCTGTTGAAAATTGAACTAAGATTATTTATTTTAACATAACAAATCTGCACCTGTTTTTTATTCATAGGATGTGGGTGTCCTGTTGATAAAATTTAAACCTCATCTGGACCTGTTTTAATTTCATGGGATGAGTCCTGTTGAAAAAATTAAAATAAGATTGTCTATTTTTAACACCAAATCTGCTGCGCCTATTTTATTCTCTGAGGATACGGCATTTCCTGTTGATAAAATTTAAACCAAGGCTGTCTATTTTTACACTAAATCTGTACTAATTTTACTTTCATAGGATGTGGGTGTCCTGTTAATAAAATTTAAACTAAGATTGTCCAATTTTAAAAAAGACAACTTTTTCCTGTTTAGTGAAAGAAGAAGGGGGAAAACAACACACCTTTTTCTAAATACCTAAGAAAATTTCAAAGGAAATAATATTTTTTATAGGTCTCTTCACTTCTAACAAAGAGTTCTTAGTGCTTCTTAAATCCATTTTATAGATTTGTTAAATGAAGAAGAAATAGGGAAAATATTTCTGACTCACCAATCACCCTGGCAACCGCTTCCACAAACTCCTCCCTGGTGAGTGGGAGTCCAGAGAAGCTGGTCTGGTTAGCCACGGTGGCTGGCAGTGCCGAGGTCCCTAGTTCGACACCAAACTCTCTTCTCAGCTCCCACAGGTCATCAGAGTCCAACCGGTCCAGTAGATCAGCCTCTAGGCTTGAATCTGCTAAAGTGCCGAAACTAATGGGAAGTGAATATAAAAGGGTGAAATAAAATTTATAAACTTGTCTGACTAGAGGACGTTATAATAAAATTACAAGTCTTTGTCTTGCCAGAGGGCTGTAAACCAAGAATTGACTAGCCAATTGCATCTAGGTTTTAATGAAGAAAAAGTCTGTTTTCTCACAATAGTTGATTGCACATAGAAATATATGTGTGGTTCAAGATGAGCCAACTGCAGTTTTATTGTGTGTTATTATGTGAATAGGTGTGTAATATTGACTTACATGTATTAACTAAACAAATTCAAAACTGCAATTAGCTTGAGACTATGATGACTTCCCTTGGCTGTAGCTGTCTGTACATTTAATATGTCATTTAGATGTATGTACACAAGTTAGTAATCTTGATCAGCCTACGAGCCTAGGAGAAACTTTTTAGTTGGTGAGTAAAAATTTAAAGAATCCTGTTTATATATAAAATATTACATATACCTAACATTACATTGGATTTCTAATATGAACTTGATAAAAAATAATCACTTATTACCTAGAAGTTGAAACATCTGTAGCAAAGCTCAGTGTATCCACAGCAGATGGTTTCAAATAATCTGCCGCCATATTAGGTTACTTATACACAGGAGACTCTTTTAAGTTTACTTCAGGTGGGATTCAGTATGAAAAATACACTATCAAAGATAAATTTTGGGCTTGATGTTAGTGTTAAAGGTCCATGTTTATTTTTCAATTCTTAAGTTTCAATTGAGTTTAAAATGATATAACATAATAACCGGATGATATTATCATCTATGAGTAGAAATTGAATTTCCTTTGCTATATCATGATTTTTACAAAATTGAGGTTAGAATTTAGATATATATGTATCATATTACGTGTGTCGGGTACATAGAAGGAACGTATAGAGTGGACTGTAATTTTGGTTTAGCCACACTGGTTCATTTACACTGAAAAAGTGTGGAAAAGTGAAAGAAGGTTTCTTCTTCTTTCTTCTTCTTTTACTCTGTCTTATCCCGCTCAAGCAGGGTCGACGTTGTTCAACCTCATGGTCGAGGTTGATTGGTTTTGGCACATTTTCTACGGCTGGATGCCCTTCCTAACGCCAACGATTCTATTTGATTTAACGTCCTGGATTAGGACGGGGGTTTTACCCTCCGTTCGCTGGGAATCGTACCAGCTACCCACATTAACCTCACCCAGCCTGGGTAGGGCCGGAAATGCCAGCCTCACGTGTTTGGATTGAACAGAATTTTCTTCGAAAAGTCTGCCCCAGCCGTGAGTTGAACTCGGGAACTCTGGACTACGGGCAGTAGTCACAACCATTACGCCACGGAGGCTGGCTTTTTTTTTTCGTCTTTTTCTTCTGCTGTGCCCTTAGTTCCTTGGGGTGGAGGAACTATCGCAGGAGGCTCAACAGCAGTCTCATCTGCAGCTTTATTCTTCTTCTGTTTCTGTTTTCTCTTCTTCTTTTTCTTATCATCACTGGTTGATGACTTCTCAATTTCGACAGTCTCCGTGTCTCCGGACAACGCAGGTTTTTCAACCTTTCCATCGTCAACAGGGGCATCGGAGACAGGCTTCACACTCTCCGGACGTGGCACGACCTCTTTTGTCAGTGGCCCTGCAACCTTGATCATCATTTCCTCCAGCCCTTGTGCCCTTGTGTTACTCGTCCAAGGGCCTCGCTCGTTAGAACTATTCGTTCACCCGAACCGGTATGATGCTCTGGCTTCTTTTGAGGTTTGCCTTTACCTTTCTTCGTCTTGGCAGGCCTAGTGCTCATCTCCTTTGTACCTGCACCAGTCGTAGACGCGCTGGTACTAGGAGTCGAGACTCTAGAACTATCAGGACCTGAGTCTGAACTTCCCTGGAGATACGCATTCACCTCGTTGGTGACTACGCGCTTCCCCAGAGGCTTTTGAAACCATGAAGGTCTCTGCTCGCTTGCGTATCCTAGCTTGCCCCCGTCCATCTCTTGGTCCGAGTGCATGGCCAACCAGTAACCGTCTGCACTCATCTCTCTCGGTCCGTTTTGCGAGGATCCAAAGTTGAACTTCAACTCTGTACATCTTCGCGACAAAGACCGTTGGTAGTTGGAGGCAGTGATCGTCAACGGCTCGGTCCAGATCCCAGTCGCAGCATTAAACTGCCTCGATCGAAACATTCCGTCACATGAAGCAACTATGACGCTGCTTCGTGGTGGCAGTGTGTTTGGCCAAGCCATTTTGATCTCGATGATCCGTCCGTCAACTAGACACAACTTAAACTTTAACTCTTCGCTCCTGCTTTGAACAAGGAGAAATACCGTCCACGTCATTGTTCGAGTGGCAGGCGTAACGTCAGATTTCGCAACGTTGAAAGACATTATTTTGAATTTGAACGCGCTTGACGTAAAAAAAATATATGAATATTTTTGTTTCTTAACAGCAATAGATTGAAGACTAACCAGCGGCTAAACCAAAAATACAGTCCACTCTATACATTCCTTCTATGTACCCAACATAAGTGGTCCTATCTGGCCCGAAGGACCACTTATGTTGCATATATAGAAGGAACGTATAGAGTGGACTGTAATTTTAGTTTAGCCGCTGGTTGGATGTACTCTTCTTTTATCAGTATTATTAACAGAGTTCACACGACCCATCAGAAGCCAACCAAGTTTTGTTGGTATTGTTGAGGGAGAAACAGGTATGATAGGAAGTGAAGGTTCCAATAAGTAGCACTGATTTGTGATCCACCATTTATAACACCATAGTAATCTTGTAATTGAATTGTAGCTGTGCCTAGTAGTATAGTAACATCGGGAAGAGTGGATGAATTTTCATCATCAAAGTGGTTAGAATCCACAGTATTTTGAGCAATACTACTCATAGCAATTGTTTTTGGATTTTTACTATCCATGTCTCAAACAAAAATTTCATTTTTTGAAGGAAAATCAGAGTTGAGAACACCACTGTGTTTCATATGATTTTTAACTGGTGGATGAGACACTTGTAGAGTGGATGGATACATCTTAGAAAGTTCTAAAGTATCATGATGCAATAGAGTATGATGATTTGTCTTACCACAAATATTGCAGGCATATTTTGAATGACACTGGTCGAAAATGATTATTTTGGACTCAGGCAACCAAAACATACACAATTCCTTTACAATGTTAAACCGCTTTGATGTTGGTTCATGAAGAAACTTAGGGCAGTCTTGAAGCCTATGATTAGTTTAATAACAAAATACACACTTGTTCATTTTTTCTTTAGAATTTGAAACATAATTGTTAGAAATTTGTTTATATTGAGAATTTGGTTGCTGTGAACCATATACAGACACTTGTGTAGAGGCTTATTGTGAGTGACCAACTGAATATTTGACACATAGCTCTTGTGTAGAGACTTATTGTGAGTGACCGACTGAATATTTGAAACATTTGATCCAGAACTCAATTCTAGAATAGAACATTTTAATGTAAGCTAATAGATCTTCAAATGAAGGAAAGGTTCAAGTAACCATGTCACTTTCAAATTCTTTACTAGTTTCTGGGTCTAGCGCTTGTAGACCCAAATGAAACAAAATAAACTCACCTAAATAAGCGATTGCCAATGTTTTCATCAACTCCACAGGAACACAAAAGTTATCCAAAAATGAGAACAAACCTGATAAAGTACACTTGTTTAGAGGTTGAAAACCTAGCAACTTATTAAAATGATGTGAAGTTAGTATACGCTTCTTGGAATAGCACTCAACAACAGTCTGGTACGCTAAAAGATAGTTGGATCCACTCAGAGGAACTGATTCTATAATACATGAAGTAGCAGGACCATCTAAATAAGATTTTAAGTAGCTGAACTTTTGAATTTGTTTTAGTCATTATTAGAATGAATAAGTTCATCAAAGAGGCTACGCCAAGCTGTAAATTTTGTTATATCACCAGAGAATATTGGTATATTGATATTTTCTAAGGACCAAACCAGTGGCTAAACCAAAATTATAGACCACTCTATACATTCCTTCTATGTACCCGACATAAGTGGTCCTCCCGGGCGGGTAGGACCTCTTATGTTGGGTACATAGAAGGAACGTATTATAGAGTGGGCTGAAATTTTGGTTTAGCCGCTGGTTAGTCTTCAATCTATTGCTGGTAAGAAACCTTCTCCACATTTTTTCTTTCTGTGTAAATGAAACAGCAGCCAAACCCAAGTTACAGTCCACTCTACGTTCTCTCTATGCACCCAACAACATGTTAAAAATAATATTGCAAGAAAAATATCAGATGAGGATTTTTTAAAATACTTAATCATTTTTATGAGAAACAAAAGCAACTTATAAATTTTAATTGATTAATAAATTGGTTTATTGGAGTGTTATATAAAATGGAAAATAAGTTTGTAGATTTTCTTTTCAACTGAAACGAGCTCAGTTCTTTCAGTCATTGTTCCCTTGAAAAGGTCGAAATTAATCGTGAACAGTACAATAATATTATAAGCATAAAATTAGATAACTTCATTTAACCCATATTGACCCCGCGTTACCATATGGTAACGTAATTTATTAAATTAGAAAATGATTTTTCTTTTTTTTGTTTAAACTGATTTTGTCGCAACAGTTGGTATCACTGCATGCCAATGCCATGCAGATAAAAAGTAAACAAACATTTTTTCACTTTTCAAAGTGACGTTGGTGTAATCGGTTGTGAAATCAGAGTGTTTTGTGATAAAGTTGACGATGTCTCACTTTCAAAGGTAAGTTTGATTTTTTTTTTATCAAATTACATGGTAATAAATAATTTGAGGGTGCAAAAGTTCAGCCAAGTGTTTCAAATATTGCAATATTATTGGTGGACAAATTTTATTTTCTACTCTCGCTGTCCTACAGGATATTTTTTCTTTCTGTTACCATATGGTAACGCGGGGTCATTGTCATAGCATTCAGTAAAGAATAATTGCATTTTTTTTTTCTCAAAGAAAGTTACACTTGCTAGGTAAAAATTTGAATTGTGAGGGTATGTACACTGGTAAATTTATACTGGTATGGGCCTTGTGGGGTGGTGGTTAGGGATCGAAATTATAACCAGGGGGTTGGGTTCGAGTTCACCGTGTAGTATAATTTGAAATTTGGGTGGGATCTGGAGTATTTAGAGGTAGGTACCTACACCTGGCTTATGGATGTTTAGGAATGTGATAAGATTTTTAATTTTTCAAAATGCCTAATTCATTTGAATTTTTGTTTGCTCTAGGAAGTTCAATTTGGCTGAGATTTTAGAAGAGTTGGAAAGACCGGAAAGTGAGTTTCAAAATATCGACACTATCTACATTCAACCCCCCGACGCCGATATTCTATCAGATGAAGACTCTGGCGATGAAGATGGTGGAATGTTGGACAATTTGTCAAGACGCCAGTTGGCGGTTCCTGCAGAAGTAGTTTTCAGCAACGATGTACGACTAGGAGCAGAGGAAGAAGACTTTGAATCATCAGAAGCGACATTGCCTGAAACGTCATTGCCAGTGCCACTCTTGACAGAAGCTTCACCGATTGTTACCACAGAGTCCCCCACTCCTACATCATCGACATCTGGTTCTATTTCATCTGCTCCTACTGTAAGATTGTCAAATGAGAAGCGGAAGTGGGGAAAAGGTAAAATGAAAAAGTTTTCAGTGAGTTTTCCTGAAAGTGATTATACCAGATACAGGGATTTTTCTCCAATGCAGTTATTCGAGCTGTTCTTTGATGATGAAATATACGAGATGATAGTCGAAGAAACAGCTAAGTACGCTGCCTTCAAAAACATGCCCAACCCAAATGTGTCGAAAGAAGAACTGAAATGTTTTGTTGGTATTATGCTTATTTCGGGTTACAACCCTTTACCTGGAAAGCGGTATTACTGGGATTCTGGTCTGGATATAAGGAACCAAATGATATACGACTCCATGAGAAGAAATAGATTGCAAACAATCATGTCTTTTGTACACTTTGCCGATAGCAACAATTTTGTGCCTAACGACAAGATGTGGAAGCTGCGTCCTCTCATAGACAAAATCAACAAAAACATGACAGACAATTTCATTCCTGTTCAAAATATAAATTTTGATGAATCCATGATTGCATATTATGGTCACCATGGGTGTAAGCAATTCTTGAGAGGAAAACCAATCCGGTTTGGGTTCAAAGCTTGGTGCCTAAACACATTCAACGGCTATTTGATAAATTTTGAAATTTATCAAGGAAAAAACATTCGTGGTTGTAGTGAATATGAAAAATTCTTTGGGAAATGTGCTGCCCCTATGGTTTCAATGCTGATGAATCTCCCACAAGAAAAGAAGTTACCTTACTTTGTGTACTTTGATAATTTGTTCACCGGAATCAATCTGCTTGAGTATTTGAGACAGCATAACATGTATGGAACCGGTACAATTCGTGAAAATCGCACACCTAAAGAATGCAAATTATTACCAATTTCTCTAACTAAGAAAAAGGAGAGAGGATTTTTTGACCATTCAAAATCAAGTGATGATGTATCAATTGTTCGTTGGCAAGACAATTCGGTTGTTACTGTGGCATCTACTGCATGTTCTGTTGATCCTGTTGTTTCGGTGAGGCGGTATTCTCAGAAGGAGAAGAGAGTTGTAACTGTGAAGCAGCCCAATGTTGTTTGTGAATATAACAAGTTCATGGGTGGCACGGATTTAATGGATGAGAATATAAACCGCCATAGAATCAGTATAAGGAGTAAAAAATGGTGGTGGGCAATATTCTCTTGGTGTATTGACGCAAGTATTCAGAACGCATGGTTCCTTCATAATATGTCTAGAAGAGAACATAAAATCTCCCAACTGGAGTTCAAGCGGGCAGTTGCTACCTCCTACCTCAAGACTTACGGTGTTTCAGCAAAACATGGAGGAAGGCCAACGGCTAGACCACAAACCATACCAGCATTCATCAACATTCGATATGATCGGATTGATCATTTCATCATTCAAAATGATCAGAACAAGAGACGTCGCTGTGCTGGTAGGGTGTGTACAAGCAGTATCCGCACTTCGTGTGAAAAGTGCAATGTTGGACTTTGTGTCCCATGCTTCAAAGTATATCACACTCCAGAATGAAGAAGCTCCAAACCCACATCCCACCTTATTTGATTTACATCATTTTTTTTTTTTTATAATTAGAATAATGAAAATATAGGTAGGTATATAACTTTATGAGCACTCTGTAAATTGCCTACCATGTGATTTTCCTTTGCTTTTTTTAATAAAATAAAAATATTCAAACCTAAAACCCTAATATTTCCTTATTCTAGGTCATTTCTTCACCTCATAATGCAGGACTTTTGCCGGAATTAATTGCTAAGCTATTAGCCCCGCGTTACCATATGGTAACAGCCGATTATGGAGAACTTCCGTGTTTCAAAAATTAAAAAATTGGTTTATTGGGTTCTTACATGTACTAGTATCAATTTTATACAAAGCAAATGTGAAAAATCAGAAACTCAAAAACTCGGGTCAATACGGGTTAACTTCCACCTTCTCTCTGAGATGTAAAATGTTGACCTGTTGCTAAGCAACCAAGATTGGGTGAGAATAATGATGCGTGGGGGCAGTGGGACTCTTTCAAGTGACTTTTCTGTCCATCTTGATCATGTTATGTTTACCCCATCTTAGTTGCCTAGCGACAGATAAACAGATTTTTTTCGTGTGTAGGGGATAGTCTCCTAAAATGGGGTACATGTCCTTTGAACTCATTTGAAAAAAAAAATCGATTCTCCCAAAAGAAATAAATGCAACACCTTTTTTTGTGACAATATTGAAGGTTATTGATAGCCATATCCATTTTATTACAACCAGTACCATTTATTTAAATCACCTTAAAAAAATCGAAGTATCCCATTCTGCCAACCTGGTCTCTCAAACTGGGGTACTCGGTCTCCCAGAATGAGGTACTCGGTTTCCCGAAGCAGATACCTGTATGAACGGAAAAATAAATTTAAAAACCACTAAGAAATTAATTTAAAAACGATAGTAGGGGAGCCTGGGGTAGGCTTATCTTTGGCGGCTTGTTACTCTAATAAATCAAAACCAATTTTCTTCAAACATGTTTTAAATTAAAGGTTATTTACTTTCCTCTGTAACAAAGTAAAAGTAAATAAAATAAAATGATCACTTTTGAGGTAAAAATACAGTTGAACACTAAAAGTCTGAATACCCCAAATAATCTTACCCCGAACGAGGGGCAAGATGGGGTATCCTATGGGGTACTCTGATCTATTTTCTACCATCTAACCCTGAAAGTCTTATAAGAAAAAGTTAAAATAAATATATACATTACGTCCTAACTAAAGGTTTGGCAATAACCCCACATCTACAAAGTCGTGCTTTAGAAATTGGTTCATTTTTTTGGCTTCTCAATATTAGTCATAAAGATCCATTAAGTCGTCACAGTGCGAGAATGATGTATTGAACATGCTCATATTTTTTAAATCTATGGTTACAATGAACTCTGACTCCATCTTCTTTTTTCTCAGTTATGTAGTGCTGCGTTTCGCCAAGACAATACCATGTACCAATTTATTATAACTTTAGCTCGTAAAAAAAAGTATGTAGTGTAATATGTATAGTAGGGTTTGATGATTTGAAAGATGAGAGAGCGGCCAGTGTAGTTTGTGGAAATAAAAGATCAGTTTAGTTTTGACCACCGTACTGGTATGTTGTTCCTGTCTTAGAGACATTTCATTGGCGACGAGTAAAGTTTGATAATGTCAAGTGTCATTTGTAACATACGAGTAAAACCTTTTGTGTGTGGTGGCGATGAGAGCTCAATTGCTCAAAGATGGACCAGATGGATTAGATCCATCGAATTGTTTTTCACTGCGGAAAATATCAAAGATTCGAAGAGAAAACAAGCGCAATTATTGCACTTGGGTGGTGAAGATTTACAAAACATTTGGTTTGCACTGAATGTCAATGAAGAAGAAGAAAAGAAAGATCCTTACAAGTATTGTTCCGAGAAGCTGAATGAAATATTCAATGAAAAGAAAAGTTACACGTACGAGAGAAATGTTTTCAGAAAGATGAATCAAAACGATGGAGAGTCAACTTCACAGTTCGTCATGAGACTTAAGACTCAAGTGAAGAATTGTGATCCAGAACACTATGGTCAGAATGAAATGATAATCGATCATGTGATTGAGAAGTCTACATCGTCTGAGTTGCGGCGGTTGCTGTTGAAGGAAGGTGACAAGCTGACAATTGAGAAACTGCTAGAGGTAGCTAGGACACTTGAACAATCAGAGAATCACGCGCGTGCAATAGAAGGCAAACTGAACCCTAATTATTTGATTTCTAAAGTAAAAGAAATGCATAGCAAGATATCGAATGATCTGCTATGCCAATACTGCTCAAAATGTGGGTTATCTACTCACTGGAAGCCAGACAAATCCTGTCCTGCTCAAGAAGCAAGATGTTTAAAATGTGGTATTATAGGACACTATTCAAGATGTTGTAAAAATGAAACCAATCCAAAATGGCACGGATACCAAAAGCAAGTTAGACAAGTAGAACTTGAATCAGATAAATGAAATGTCTCTAAGACAGGAACAACATGCCAGTACAGTGGTCAAAACTAAACTGATCTTTTATTTCCACAAACTAAATCCTTGATTTGATTGAACAAAGTTTCAAAGAAATTGGACCCGCCAGAGTAAGTCCCATCAACATGAGTAAACATGGAATTGTCCTGCTCTGCCATGATCTGATCATTGATGCTTCTCAACAGTTCTGGTATGTTCACCATTTCAAGCGACAAATTTTGAGCAGTGAAAGGGCTCCAGAAATTTGGAATGCTGGAGTTGGAGATTATTGGGGGATAACAAGTGTCTTCTTCCTTTTTTATCTTCCAGAGCCCCTCTTGAAATATCATTTTGCCTTTACACAATCCTGTTGTGTCTTGAAAATCAATACATGGGCACTGTACGAACTCATTCTTGGTCACCCACCGGGTATATGATTGCTGATTATTTAAAAACCCAATTAATGGTGGGTGAATCATGCTTACAGACCTAATGATGTTTATTAAAAGAGAACGGATTTCTCCCACTTCTCTAGCAAGCAGCAATGAATTGAATTGAGACTGCAGTTGATCAAATATTGCTAGTTGCATCACTTTTATTACATCTCCTATGGTGGATGAAGATCCAAGGTCTGTCTCCCCATATACATCAGTTGGTTTCATGGTTATCGGGTTGTCGAGAACCATCTCAGCATTGTCAGTTGTGCCATGTAGCGTACTGGTCATCTGAAACACGGTTCCTTTTGGAATGATTCCATTTGCATCTTGAGTGATACAGAGTCCACGATCATCCCTGGAGAGGCAGCGGACATTAATCTGAGTCTCACTTACTTCAACCCTTTCCACATACATTGAATATCCATCTTTCATCATGATCACATTGTTCTCTATGGGATTAATTTCATGGACAGTTCCCTCTTTATCAGAGATCACTAGCACCGAATTACCTCTATGATGTTTGAGAATTGAGTGTGAGCTAACTGTGTAAGTATGCACTTCCCAGTCAATGATGCATGTTGAGCTCCATCTGTTCTTATGGTAAGCACCATATTTAATAAATTCCTTGTTTCCTTTTCCTAGTTTGGTTAGCTGTGTTTCTCTACACTCTTCGTAACTACAGTCATCAGGAGCAAGGCAAGATCTGCCAATAGGATATTCACCCCTGTCTTTGATTCTCTGTAGATCTTCAATACTGTGATCAATAATGGTGGTTGAGAAAGCACAGTCGCGTGAGTCTTGGTGAGTAAATGCAAATTCGCAAGTGCTGTTGTATTTCCTGGTCCGATGATACATGATGATCAGGGGGCCTTTTACTTTACGTACTAGTGCTCTTTGGGTAGCCGTGTTGATGTTCACATCAGGAAGCGGTGGGTTGTGAATCTCCATGGGTTTAGTGCACTTGTCAAAATTACAGAGAATCGGTGACTTGTTCCAAACTGGGGTCAATTGGAGGGTTATTGCTGCTACTGCAAACAGGATTAGCTTCGGTGAAAACATTTTTGATTTTATATAGAAATGCGTTCATACTATAAGATAGCTCTCAAGATGAAAATACTTTTTCTGTATTCACTGTGATATCAAAATCTGATATGATGAACATAACTTTGAAAGGTCAAGTAAATATAAAATTTCTAGTTGACAGTGGGGCTTCTGTCAATATTTTGGATTTTAATTCGTGGCGTTACCTTAAACGCAAGAATCCTTCTCTGTTTTATGAAGAGACAGGAAAGAAGCTATTTGCTTATGGCAGTGATACACCTTTACCCATCATAGGTAAACTAAAGTGTGACGTTTCCATTTCAAATGGGACAAAGCTTAAAAATGTGAAATTCTTCATCTGTCAAGGCAATGGTGTGCCCTTGTTGAGTGGTGAGACGGCGAAAAAACTTGGCATTTTGAAAATGGACATACCTATTAATTCAGTTGAAGGAAAGTCACAACCCTCACCTTTATCATTGGAATTTGTAACACCTAACAGTAAGCCATTTGATTCAAGTGACCACTATGTGAGATGTGTATCCTTGAGTCTAGAAGAAATTCGAGAACATTCACAGCGAGACCCGAGGATGTCTTCACTGAAACAAGCCATAAAAAGTGACAGATGGCCTGTAGAGTTCAGGAAATTTGAATTAATCAAGACAGAGCTGTGTATAATGGATGACATGATATTAAGAGGTACTAGGATTTTCATCCCTCCATCACTCAGGAAGCACACGCTATCCCTAGCTCACGAAGGACATCCTGGAATTGTGAAGATGAAGCAAAAGTTGAGAACCAAAGTGTGGTGGCATAATATGGAAAAAGACTGCGAGAGTTATTGTAAGTCTTGTCATGAATGTCAGGTGGTAGGAAACCCTAGCTCTCCTGAGCCCATGAAAATTGTTCGTATGCCTGAATCACCATGGAGTACTATTGCTGTTGATTTTCTCGGTCCACTCCCTAATGGTACTTATGTTCTCGCGGTTATAGATCATTACAGCAAATATTATTTATGCGAATTTCTCACTTCTATTACAGCAAAGAAAACCATTAATACACTGTGGAAGATTTTCTCCTTATTTGGTCTACCAAAAGTTTTAATATCTGATAATGGTCCACAGTTCATCAGTAGAGAACTCAGAGATTTCTGCATTGGGAACAACATTGTACAGCATCTGAACACTCCAGAATGGCCTCAAGCTAATGGAGAAGTTGAGCGTCAAAACAGGACTATCTTGAAAAGATTGAAGGCAGCCCAGCTGAATAACGAAGATCTGGACAATGCTTTGAGAACATTTATCTTCAATTATAATTCTACACCTCACTCTGTTACAGGAAAGACCCCAGCTTTTCTCATGTTTGCGAGAGAATTCCGAGACAAACTCCCATCAGTTGAGTCAGCATACAATGTGGACCCTGTGGCTCTCGACAGAGATTTTCAACACAAAATGAAAAACAAGCAGTACTATGAAAAACATCATCACGCGAAAGAAAATAACATCAAAGTGGGAGATACAGTATTGCTGCAGCAAAACAAAACCAACAAACTCTGCAGCAGATATGATCCGTCCACCCCCAATGATATTTTCTGTGAAGAGAATGAAGATAATAATATTATTAATGATGCTGATGTAAGAGTACCACCAGGAGGTGATGCTGATGAAAGAGTATCAGAAGATGATGCTGGTGAAGGAGCACCTGAAGATGATGCAAGCAATCTAAACAACAATAATGAAGATATTGATGAGGCTGTACAAAAAGAAGAAAATTGTGAAGAACTTAGTGATTGGCAAAGCGCCGAATCATCAGAGAGTTATGAAGATCCGAAAGATGAAGATTGGTTACCTGTTCAAAGGCAAAGAAAAAGAAAAAAGAAAAGGAAGGAATAATGTAATATGTATAGTAGGGTTTGATGATTTGAAAGATGAGAGAGCGGCCAGTGTAGTTTGTGGAAATAAAAGATCAGTTTCGTTTTGACCACCGTACTGGTATGTTGTTCCTGTCTTAGAGACATTTCATGTAGAATCCTTTTGATTTTATTAAGCGGTACATTATTACGACTCCAATTTATTCCCTAGGTGATTAATGTAATTCGAACCCATGTAATGCTACTTGTTAGTGACCACACTCAGGCTAGATAAGCTAATTGTGCATAGCTAGTATGTAAATATCTAGTGGTTGACAGGTGAAACCTCGTCATATTCAATACATGTTTCAAAAGCTGGTTTAGAACCCTAAAAGTTAATTTAAAAAAATAAGAATAATTAATATCGAAAGCATTACTAATGAGGTTTTATGAGTATATTTCCCGGAATAATCACTATTTTTTTTTTTTTTCAAATAATTAAAAACAATTCAATTTATTAAATTTCCTGGTTAACGATTAAGACTTTGAATTTTTTTGTTGCCAAAATGTAGGAAATCAAACAGACAAACACTGATTCCTGCCCTACCCCTTTCCAGCCAAGAATCCGAAAAAAGTTTGAAACAACCGCTATTGGAATTAATCGATTTTAAGGCCTGAGGCTATACAGTTATACCTTTTTGAAATCTAACCATCTATTAGGTAACATCCTGTGCTTGCGCCACTTTATAGGTGCATAATCCCTGATTGAAAACTGAGCATCCATATTTTGACCGTGTCAAACTTTTGACATATCACTTTAAACTCTTTTCATGACATATAATTGTAGCCCTTGTATAATTGTAGCCAATAAAGATTGGCTAGTCTGTTCTCTGTTTATAGTCCTCAAAAAGCACTGGTCTTTTCCCTGTTTACCGTCCAACAGGCAGACCATTAAAT
>CM044955.1:2214787-2247444 GCA_024516035.1 Bactericera cockerelli
TGGGACTTGAAAGTCTTAATCGGGCAGTATAAATAAGGCGATATTCTAATTATTATTATTTATTTGTGGTGAAGCACAAGGCCTCTTCACAATCTTTGTGGGTAGCGCAGCATTACTAAGAGCCTCCTGTACCTTTCGAATTGTATTACATTAATTTCTTTTTACTCTGGCAATGTCGCCACTGGTCGTTACTCATACAAGCAACTACTCATTTTTCCTCACGAGGTATGATTGGACCCCGAACATCCAAGTACAGAGCAGAAAAATTCCTCCGGTTTCACTAGTTTGATTTCAATGATCGTGGTGTTTAATATTAGGAAACAAAACAGACATGTTTTTACAAGATAGTGCCAGATTTCCACCCGGAAAATAATTCTAGAAAATCAACTACAAAGTGTGGCGGAAAAACTGCAACCACCAAACACTGGATCAGTTTGTTTCTTAGAAACAGGTAAGGGTTTATTTCCAGCATGTTGTGATGATGAATTTAGATGTAAAATATTGTGCAAAATAAAATCAATTTCTTTCCAAGATGTACGAGTAGTAAAATAAAAGTTATTGCACTAGAACTGATGAGAAGTCGAGTTTTTTTTTCTTCTTTTTAATGAACATTTATTTGAAGAGAGATCCATAACAATCGAAGTCCTATGTCCAGGTTCGACTTCATTTTTTAATTATTATTTTTTTTTTAAATCCATTTTCCCAGGTTTGTGGAGGGCGTGTGCCCGCGCTGTAGCTTCCCTGACGCCAGGGGTGACCAATGCGATGGCTGCGGGCAACTCATCAACGCCATCGAGCTGATACAGCCCCGCTGCAAGCAATGCGGCAAGGGGCCCACGGTCAAGTCCAGCACCCAGCTCTTCCTGGAGCTGCCCAAGGTGAGGGTGCGGGGTTCGAATCCTGTGCCGTGTTTTTTCTTTTTTTTATAAAAAAAAATTCCAGGTTCGGTAGACGTTTTTAATAGTAGACATTTTTAATAGTTTATTTATTTATTTTCTTTATAAAGAAACATTTATACAAAGGTACTCCTCCTAAGCTTTGAAGAGCTTCTAAGAGAAGTGTGTTACTTGCAAGATTGAATGACACATAGTGTTTAAGTGACTACTCAATCAAGCATTACAATATTATACTAAAGGTATTTCCAAATATTGTTGATCTGCACAATGGGAGACCTCCTGTGCTATTTAGATAGGTAGATATTAGCCGTGTTTTTCTTTTGGATAAAAAAAAATTTCCAGGTTCGGTATTTCCAAATATTTCCATTTTCTTCCAAGTTTAGCTTCCCCACTGTTCGTGAAAGAAAATTGTATACATCGTAAGGTAAAACTACAATAAAAATAAAATTATTATTAAAAAAAACTACCTTCCCACTTGTTTGCCTGGCAGATAGAGCGGCAACTGCAGGAGTGGGTGGAGGCCACGAGTGACGGCTGGTCATCCAACGCGCGGGTCATCTGCAAGGCATGGCTCAAGGATGGGCTGAGGCCCCGGTGTATCACGCGTGACCTCAAGTGGGGGATTCCCGTGCCTCTGGAGGGGTTTGAGAACAAGGTGAGTGCCAGCCGGGGTTAAGTGGAATCCCTAAGGACTATATTAATAATAATAAATAATAAATGCCCGCAGCACGGGAGTATATTTACGAGCCTAGCTCTATTTACAAACAGAAAACAAATAAACTTAAATATATCACATAAGAAAGGTTTAAAAACAATCGTATCACACTTATATAAATAAATAAAAATCAAGTGAAGTTAAAAAAATGAAAATATTATTAAACATATTGTATCAAGTTTTATTTACAAAAGACATAGAATATATACATACATAGATATGGAAATTAATTAAACAAAACTTGATCAAGGGCGGTGCTAAGATATTATCTTTAATATCTTAGCATATCTAACTGTAAGATATTATCTTAAAGTTAAGATAATATCTCAGACAGAGCAAAATATCTAACTAATTTTGTTCTATTAATCTGTTTTTTTTTAATAATATTTTTCAATGTTCGATGATAGTTTTTAAAATTGAAATACAATACTTTCCTTATCATAGGAATAGGAAAGTAAAAATATAAATAAATAAATAACCTGCAAGGTTTGTCATATCACGACGGGTTTTCCCTCCATTCGGAGGAAACTCACAGATCTACTACCTTCATTGACCTCACCCACCCTTGGTTGGGCCGGAATGCCATCACGAAGTCTCCAACTCACTGGACGTTGCTTAACTTCGGTGATCCTACAAGAACCGATGGATTCAACGCGCCATCGACGCTTGGCATGGAATGAGTTTACTCCTCAAAAAAGAAAAGTAAAAACAAAAACTACCCTGTAATCCTAAACTCTTAAGGATTGGGTGGAAGAGATTGCCACAGGCAATAACCCCGCGCTTTAGTTAGGGCACTAGTATCATCTTCTTCCTTATTTAAGTAGTCACCGTGGCACAGTGAGTTAGCGCGCTAGGCATTGCACGCACGGTGACCTGGGTTCGATTCCCAGCGGGGGAGGATTTTTTCTGCTCTGTACTTGGATGTTCGGGGTCCACTCATACCTCGTGAGGAAAAATGAGTAGCTGCTTTGATGTGAAGCAGCGACCAGTGGCAGAATCATAGGCAAAAAAAATAATACAAGATATTGTAAATTAAAGTGGTAAAGTCCTATGATTCTGCGCTACCCACTAAAATTGTGACATAATAACACAAAGAAAAAGCATTATTATTATTATTATTATATTTATTTTTGTTGTTGTTGTAGCTAGCTTGGCTACAGCTGGAGGGGTGAGTGATGGTGTCCAGTCAACTTTATTTCAAAGTTGGCTCGTCCTGAACCACATATTTCTATGTGCGATCAACCATCATGAGGACTTGGACTTTTCTTTATAAGCCATTAAACCCTTGGGAAACTGCAAGCTAGCCTGGCTTGTAAGGGTTGGCTAGTCTATTCTCTGTTTATAGTCCTCTAGCGGGACACTGGTCTTCAGACTCTTATTTATTTTTCATACTATTTTATCTCTAATGTATTACTTCCGAGAAATTTCTAATATTAGAAATCGGAAGTATTTTGTGTTCGTTTTTGTAAGAAAAAATATTTTTGTGCTCCGATTTCAATTTTTTTTATAATGCGTCCTCCTTATAAAGATTAAAATAACGCTAATCTCATCTGGTTTCGCCAGGTGTTCTACGTGTGGTTCGACGCGCCCATCGGCTACATGAGTCTGACGCAGGCCTACTGCCGGGACTACGAGGCCTGGTGGAAGAGAACGCCCGGCACCAAGGTCACCCTGTACCAGTTCATGGCTAAGGACAACGTGCCCTTTCACTCCATCATGTTCCCGGCCACACTGGTAGCGACAGGGGACGAGTTTATCAAGGTCGATCACATCATGGCCACAGGTAAATCTGTGTTTAGCAATTAGCCAGATTTTTTAAGCTGCATACTTGTTGAATATGTCAACAAAGGGCGATTTATTATTATTATTATTATTTTTTTTTTAAATAAATCATGTTTTATTTTTCATATTTTTTTGTTTATTTGGCTTTTAAGATGAGTTTTTTTTACAATAAAAGGATTACAAAAGATCCTTTTCTAACTATTACATTCAGTTGGTTCCCTTAGCTAATGAAATTATTATTCTATCTTTTTTTAATATTATAAATCTAAATCTAATGAAATATATCTAAATGTAATGCTATACTAAAGTTAAGGCATGCTTGGCATGTTATTTATTCTACAATAAACGGATTACAAAAGATCTTTTTCTAACTACATATTACATTCAATTGTTTCCCTAGCTAATGAAATTGTAATTATTCTATCTTATTTTAATATTATAAAACTAAATCTAAGTCGGCAAACTGTACAGGAAAATGGTCATCTGAAAATATATATTCAGTAAAAAAAAAAAGCCAAGTGTTTTCTATCTTCAAATTATTTCGACGTAAAAATAATAATCATTAAAAAAACCGAAACTAACAAAAATTAATTATTTTTTTTCGCCAGAGTATCTCAACTACGAGGACGGCAAGTTCTCCAAGTCACGCGGGACCGGTGTGTTTGGCAACAACGCGCGCGACACAGGGTTGCCAGCCGACATCTTCCGCTTCTACCTGCTGTACGTGCGGCCCGAGAATCAGGACACCTCCTTCTCCTGGCAGGACCTCGCCACCAAGACGAACAGCGAGCTGCTCAACAACCTGGGCAACTTCATCAACCGGTGAGTTGCTCAACTTGTTCCACCGGTGAGTTGCTCAACTTGTTCCACCGGTGAGTTGCTCAACTTGTTCCACCGGTGAGTTGCTCAACTTGTTCCACCGGTGAGGTACTCGACTTTCTCCAACGGTGAGTTGCTCAACTTGTTCCACCGGTGAGTTACTCAACTTGTTCCACCGGTGAGTTACTTAACTTGTTCAACCGGTGAGTTACTCAACTTGTTCGACCGGTGAGCTAGTTGAGGTACTCGACTTGCTCCACCGGTGAGTTACTCAACTTGTTCGACCGGTGACGTAGTTGAGGTGCTCGACTTGCTCCACCGGTGAGTTGCTCAACTTGTTCCACCGGTGATGTAGTTGAGGTACTCGACTTGCTCCACCGGTGAATACTCAACTTGTTCGACCGGTGAGTTGCTCAACTTGTTCCACCGGTGAGTTACTTAACTTGTTCAACCGGTGAGGTACCCAACTTGTTCCACCGGTGTTGTAGTTGAGGTATTCGACTTGCTCCACCGGTGAGTTACTCAACTTGTTCAACCGGTGAGGTATTCAACTTGGTCCACCGGTGAGTTACTCAACTTGTTCAACCGGTGAGGTACTCGACTTGTTCAACCGGTGAGGTACTCAACATATTCACCCGGTGAGTTACTCAACTTGCTCCACCGGTAAGTCACCCGACTTGTTCAACCGGTGAGTTACTCAACTTGCTCCAACGGTGAGGTACTCGACTTGCTCGACCGGTGAGGTACTCAACTTGCTCCACCGGTGAGTTGCTCAACTTGCTCGACCGGTGAGTTGCTCAACTTGCTCGACCGGTGAGTTGCTCAACTTGCTCGACCGGTGAGTTGCTCAACTTGCTCCACCGGTGAGGTAGTTGAGGTACTCGACTTGCTCCACCGGTGAGTTGCTCAAATTGTTCAACCGGTGAGGTACTCGACTTGCCCCACCGGTGAGTTACTCAACTTGTTCCACCGGTGAGGTAGTTGAGGTACTCGACTTGCTCCACCGGTGAGTTGCTCAACTTGTTCCACCGGTGAGTTGCTCAACTTGTTCCACCGGTGAGTTGCTCAACTTGCTCGACCGGTGAGGTACTCGACTTGTTTAATTTAATTTAAATTTACTTTATTGTGACGTTTCAAATATTAAACACAATTTACAATGAAATTTACAATTGTTACACCATACACAATTTACAATTGTTCAACCGGTGAGGTACTCAACTTGCTCCACCGGTATATTGCTCGGTTTCATGGTCATTGTAGGTCAAAGTAGTTCCTATTCAAGGCTGTTCAATTTTAATGTCATTTTAGTTCAAGGTCATTCTATGTCAAGATCGTTCCATTTCAAGGTCTTCCTAGTTCAAGGTCGTTCAATTCCATTATGATTTTAGTTCAAGGTCAATAGAGGTCAAGGTCGTTTCAATATAGGTCATTCTAGTTCCAGGCCATTCCATTTCAAGTTTTTCTAAGGTTTAAAAAAATAAAATAAAAAAAAGGTCGTTTCATTTCAAGATCATTATAGGTCAAGGTCGATCCATTTCAAGGTCATTTTCATAGTTGACAAAAATATCATAATCGACCCTCTAAGAGATGTTGGGTTGGGTTGGGTGGAAGAGGGTTGCCACAGGCAATAACCCCACCCTTTAGGTAGGACATTCCTGTTGTTTTCTTTTTTACTTATCTATTTTGTCATTTGTTTGTTTTTTCCTAATTTTATACTGCTAACATTGTACTCTGTCCTCCTAATAAAACATAATATCATCATCATAGGGTGGCGTCATCGTTAACGATGGTAGCCAGACAGTGGAGGAATGACTCAGAACTTCTCCCACTGTCTTTACAAGGAGGCTAATAATTGACATGGGCCCCCAGAACCAAGCCAATGCTGGTCTACTCCCTGTTTATAGTCCCCCAGCCAGACTGTTGGTCTACTCCCTATTTATAGTCCCCCAGCCAGACTGCTGGTCTACTCCCTGTGTTCCGTTTCCGATAGAACCAGCACCCCAACACCCTGTTTATAGTCCCCCAGCCAGACTAAACATAATATAATATAATAAAAATAATAATCATTAGCACAATTCCCGTTGCTGTTCCAGAGCCCTCACGTTCATCGAGAAGAACTACTCGGGCACAATCCCGGCCATGTCTCCCTCCCCCGAGGACTTTCTCCTGCTCGCTCTGGTCAACAGAGAGGCGGCCGCCTACTTCTCTGTGCTGGACTCCGCCAAGCTAAGGGACGGCATCCGACACATTCTCAACATCTCCCGCTACGCCAACCAGTACATGCAGTCTCGCCAGCCCTGGGTCCTGTACAAGGGAACCGAGGAACAGAAGTAAGTGTCTCCCGGCCGGCCCCACCCAGGCTGGGTGAGGTACATGCTGTCTCGCCAGCCCTGGGGTGCTGTACAAGGGCACCGAGGAACAGAAGTAAGTGTCTCCCCCCGGCCCCACCCAGGCTGGGTGAGGTACATGCAGTGCCAGCAGCCCTGGGTCCTGTACAAGGGAACCACCGAGGAACAGAAGTAAGTGTCTCCCCCCGGCCCCACCCAGGCTGGGTGAGGTACATGCAGTCCCGCCAGCCCTGGGTCCTGTACAAGGGAACCACCGAGGAACAGAAGTAAGTGTCTCCCCCCGGCCCCACCCAGGCTGGGTGAGGTACATGCAGTCTCAGCAGCCCTGGGTGCTGCACTAGGGAACTGAGGAACAGAAGTAAGTGTCTCCCCCCGGCCCCACCCAGGCTGGGTGAGGTACATGCAGTCTCAGCAGCCCTGGGGTGTTGTACAAGGGAACCGAGGAACAGAAGTAAGTGTCTCCCGGCTCCCGGCCCCACCCAGGCTGGGTGAGGTACATGCAGTCCCAGCAGCCCTGGGTCCTGTACAAGGGAACTGAGGAACAGAAGTAAGTGTCTCCCCCCGGCCCCACCCAGGCTGGGTGAGGTACATACAGTCTCAGCAGCCCTGGGTGCTCTGTACAAGGGCACCGAGGAACAGAAGTAAGTGTCTCCCCCCGGCCCCACCCAGGCTGGGTGAGGTACATACAGTCTCAGCAGCCCTGGGTGCTCTGTACAAGGGAACCGAGGAACAGAAGTAAGTGTCTCCCCCCGGCCCCACCCAGGCTGGGTGAGGTACATGCAGTCTCAGCAGCCCTGGGTGCTCTGTACAAGGGAACCGAGGAACAGAAGTAAGTGTCTCCCCCGGCCCCACCCAGGCTGGGTGAGGTACATGCAGTCCCGCCAGCCCTGGGTCCTGTACAAGGGAACCACCGAGGAACAGAAGTAAGTGTCTCCCCCCGGCCCCACCCAGGCTGGGTGAGGTACATGCAGTCTCAGCAGCCCTGGGGTGTTGTACAAGGGAACCGAGGAACAGAAGTAAGTGTCTCCCGGCTCCCGGCCCCACCCAGGCTGGGTGAGGTACATGCAGTCCCGCCAGCCCTGGGTCCTGTACAAGGGCACCGAGGAACAGAAGTAAGTGTCTCCCCCCGGCCCCACCCAGGCTGGGTGAGGTACATGCAGTCCCAGCAGCCCTGGGTCCTGTACAAGGGCACCGAGGAACAGAAGTAAGTGTCTCCCGGCCCCACCCAGGCTGGGTGAGGTACATGCATGCAGTCTCAGCAGCCCTGGGTGCAGTACAAGGGAACCGAGGAACAGAAGTATGTTTCACATTGTTTCACAGCCTTTTTTTTTTTTCGTAGCCATGAAACAGGATCCACTGTAGACGCTTGTGATCTGTGTTGTAGCCTGTCCATCCCGTAGTATGCCTCCCCTCTGATGGGCGAGAAGTGACACAGTAAAATTGATACTAAAAACACAAGGAACAAAGCCCTCTTCTGTGTAAAAAATATTCCTTAACAACAATTGTAACCAAATTTTGAATACAATTTTTTTCACCGCGGGGGTTCGAACCCGGGACCTTTCGCATGGCAAGCGAGTGCTTAACTACTGAGCTATTCGTGCGCTATCTAGTTGTTAGTTCTGGGCTTAATAGCTTTACTTATAAAACTTTGCCCTTATAAGATTTTCTATTATTTTTTATTATTATTACCTCCACTAATCCCCGTGTCTCCCCCCCCCCCCCCAGGACACGCGCCTCCACCGTGCTAGGCCTCCTCTGCCAGGTCTCCTACCTCCTCTCCCTCCTCCTCCTCCCCTACATGCCAGGCACCGCCTCCACCATACAGGCCCAGCTCGGCGCCGCCCACCTCCGCTACAGTCTCGGCTCCAGGCCACGCCTCCTCCGCTTCCTGCCTCCCGGTGAGTACTAAATAGGCCACGCCTCCTGCGCTTCCTGCCTCCCGGTGAGTACTAGAGGGGGTTGTAATCCAGGCCACGCCTCCTGCGCTTTCTGCCTCCCGGTGAGTACTAGAGGGGGTCCGGAGAAGACCAGTGTCTCGCTAGAGGACTATAAACAGAAAACAGACTAACCAACCCTTACAAGCCAGGCTAGCTTGCAGTTTTAATGGCTTATAAAGAAAAGTACAAGTCCTCATGATGGTTGATCGCACAAAGAAATATAGTATAGTATAGTATAGTAGTGCTTTATTTAGACTGTCGGCTCGAGACAGGAAGTCACATTACAGTTTAATATAGCACCTCTTTATTTATTTAAATAGATAACATAATATACAAGTATTACAATTAATAAGGTATAAAAATATAAAAAAATAAAAAAAAAAAAAACAAAAAAGGTATCCATACACACACACATTCACACCTAGCATGAGTAAAAAGGAGAGAGGAAGGAGTGGTTAGAGGGATTGGGATTTTAAAGGGTTAAGGAGTGGTTGCCAACTGCTTCAGTAAGCTTTCCTTTAAAGGAGTATTCAGATAATGAGTTAAGGATTGGATAGGGTACGGAGTTCCAGAGGTTCACAGATGAGACTAGGAACCCTTTGTGGTATGCCTCCGTTCTACAGGATGGGATTTCTAGGAGGAGTGGGTGAGACCTAGTTTCTCGTGTGCTAATAGTAGAACGGAAGCTATATTTTTCAAACAGATATGAAGGAGACTTTGTAGAGAGGATTTTGAAAATGAAAAATAGAGTAAGGAGTTTTCTCCGGTCCTCTACCTTTAACCACTGAAGACGGTTCAGGTAGGGAGTTATATGTTCCCAGCGCCTAACATTGAAAATAAAACGAGCACATGCGTTTTGTGCCCGTTGTAATCTAATTGATTCCTCCTGGGTGAGTCCCAAGAGGATTGGGGCACAATATTCGAACAATGGCAAAACATAGAATTTTATAAGGAGTTTTCTTGAGTTCAGTGAGAGATACTTTTTAAGACGACCTAATGACCATAGTGCCCCGAAGACCTTTTTCCTTACATTGCGCACCTCAACAGCCCTGCGCACCTCAACACCCCAAATATATGGTTCAGAACGAGCCAACTTTGAAATAAAGTTGGCTGGAGACCATCACTCACCCCTCCAGCTGTAGCCAAGCTGGCTACAACAACAACAACAACTAGAGGGGGTTGTAATTTTTTTTTCAATTCTCAATGCTGCAAAGAGGATCTCTTAGAAGCTCTTTAAAGCTTAGGAGAAGTACCTTTGTATAAAGGGTTCTTTATAAAGAAAATAAATAAATAAACAAAATTAAAAAAAAAAAAAAAAAAATGCACTGGGTGTGATTCGAACCAACGGATCCCTACGCTACCTGGATTACCAGACGAGCGCGTTAATCACTTGACTACCAGTGCACTTAGTACTAGATGGGGTTTTGTATTATTATTATTTTTTTTTTTTCAATTCTGGACGTTAATGCACTGGGTGTGATTCGTACCAACGGATCCCTACGCTACCTGTATTACCAGACTAGCGCGTTAATCACTTGACTACCCCAGTGCACTTTGATACTAGGTTGTTGAATTTATACATTGCATTTATAATTGTGAATTTAATTATTTGTATTTCGTTTAAAAAAACCTTATAAGGAAGGCCTTATTAAAAAAACCTTATACTCTGAAAAGGGTCTATATCGGGCTTATTTTTATATTATTATTTCGTTTTTATTTGGGACTGCAAATGCATGCAAATTTTGAAAAATGTAGGTAATGTCTGAATTAATTTGTTGGGTGAAAAAGGCAAGGCAATAACCCCGCCCTTTAGTTAGGCCATCTGTATACATTTTATCTATGTTGTAAATATCCAAAAATCCAAAATTGTTAATAAATAAATAAAATGTTATAAGTTTTTTAAAAAATAAATAAATGATAAAATGTTTTTGTTTATATTATTCTTAATTTAAATGTTTTTTTCTTGTTTATATTGTTCTTAATTGTGTATTTTAATTTGTACCATTACTAGTTTGTACATATATGTCCTGTTAATAAGGAATTTAATAATAATCTATTATATTCGCAGGTCACAAGATCGGCACTCCCGCCCCTCTGTTCCGCAAAATCGAGCAGGCGCAGGTAGAGGAGTGGAAAGCCAAGTTCGGTGGACAGCAGGAGAAGAGAGAGAAGAAGACAGCGGAGCCGGCCAGCTACTCCACTGTGGAGGAGCTGGAGACAGCTGTGGCACAACAGGTGAGTACATACCTTCTGGGAGAAATTCAATTCAAAATCCCCAACCATAGATTAAAACCGAACCCTGCCCTTCTTTTTGAACCACCAATAATGAATAGCAAATTCCCATCGCATTAGCTATAATAATAATGATCTTTTTTTTATCTTTTGTATATACATTTTTGTGTTCCCATGAAGTACTAGTGTACTTTTCGGGATTCTATACAATGAAAAACTAGAAAAGCCACAATTATTGGATCTCCAGAGTCTAGAGGATCGCAGAAAATATAATTATATAATGTTGTTATATAACATCCTAAATAACAATATTGATATACCATCTGCGATGGAACATATATCTTTCAAGGTTCCATTGTTGCGTTTGAGACAGAGAAAACAGTCCCCCTTTTTCTCCTCTGGAGGTCCTAGTCTAAGCCCGGTATACAGTGACTCAACACTGCCCACAGCCATGGATACTTATAACATATATTCCTCAAATCTGGACTTTGCAGACCTACCTAGTGTTTAGAGAACACAAAATTTTTAATTTGTGAAATCAAATCATAGTTTATAATTCATAATGGATAAGATAGGTTTAGATATTTTACTTAGTAATTGCTCTCGTTTGCAGGGCGTTAAGTAAAATTAAAAAAAAAAAAAAAAAAAAAAAAATCTGTACAATTTTATATCTACCACAAAACCCCTTTGTCAGTTATTGCATGCCAAAAGGGTTTTCAATTTGGTGTGTGTAGACAGTACTTGAAAAAAAAGTACAATAGCTCATTTTACCACATCATAATACGTCTTGGGCTTACTGCTGGAGTATATATTTTTACAGGTTAGGCCCATTTTTTACATAGGAAAAACACTAACAATGAGACATTAAGACTAAAACACTTATGACCAGGATTACATCTACTTAAAATACTAATGACTATAATTCTCCAAGAAGGATACTTTGTCAAGTAGCTTCATAATGATATAAAAGAAAAATTCAACTAGTCTTTACTTGACGTTTGACTAGTTAGGTAATTAAATTGAAAGTCTTAATGGGACTTTAATAGTTCTGATCGGGCAGTATGAATAAGGCGATATTATTATTCGGTGTTAACGTCCTGACTTGAGATAGACAACACGGGAATTTCACCCTCCATTCGCTGGGAATCGTAGCAGCTACCCACTAATATTGTGATATAGTGACACAGTGAAACACATTTATTATTATTATTAAACAGATTCAATCAAGTTTTATTTACAAAATATTATAACAATTTACAAGAAACAAAGTTGAAATTATTAAACAAAATTTGATCAAGGGCTGTGATAATTAATGCCTACGGCATCATAATATTGTTTTATTTTTATTTTTTTTTCTTCAATTTTTATAAACTCTCAAACATGCCCGCCCCATCTTCACATTCAACACCTCGCACTTTCTTTCTCATCCCCCTCATTCTTATATTTACAGCTCTGATGATTGAAATCTGTACTTTGACCCTGAGCCATCCTAGTGTTTGGGAATAAGATTTATTCCATCGGTCGCTTAGTTTGCTTGCTGTTTGTCTTATAAAGTTGGTGTATTCAATACCCATTGCACCGTCGCATGAAATTATTAATGGGGTAAATGATGCACGCAAATCTTCTGCAGCTCGATTGTATTTGTTGTGTTTTTCATGTGAGTGGTTATTCTCAATAGATTTCCAGGGTCTGGTCACATACGAGGAGGCGTCGGCATTCACAATGCGTACATCAAAGAACGCCTTCCTTGCTGTTTCCCAGACTCCACTCATCATGAGATCACCAATCAGTGCAGGATTATTGGGGTAGGCTTCCTGCATGACTGGCTCCACTGTGGCTGGACCCCAGGCTAGTTGTGCCCAATCTTTTATATCATCACGGTGTTGGTCATGCCCGTGTTTCACTAGTCCGCCTTTCTTGCAGTTCAGAGCATGATTCAAGTTGAAGTTGTCATCACCACATCCATCACATTTGGTTGGTAGATTTATGGGTTCATGACCGTATCTAATTGCTAAACCATCCCGAAATTGAGAAGCAGTTAGATCATTATTATCTGATGCTCTTGGTATGATTGTAAGCCATTGGGATGATTTATTGTCTTTTGCTCTTTGTACACTTCTTTTTGTTTTATCAGGTAACTTTGCTATTGTTTCAATATATCTATTTTCTTCATCTGTTTCTCTTTTTTTTCTCTCTTCTGATGTAATTTCATTAACATGTTTGAAGTGGTCATTGATATTTAATTCACTTCCAGAACAAATACTTTCAATGAGAATCTCATTTGCTCGAATGGATGTGGCATATGATGTTTTGCTGCTTCTAACAGGGTCATTTATGGCTAATCCTCCACATCTTGCCGGTAAAGAAAACAAGTCATTCTCTTCAGAAGTGATTTCTCTTCCTAGAATTATAGGAGTTAGATGGTTCCGTATCACTTCTTTTAGTGGAATAAATTGATCTTCATTATTATCAACCACTCTTTGAATATAGGACCATTCTTGCTGTAGAGATTTTGTAAAAGCAGCATGAACAGCTTGAGGATTTTTTACTCCAGCTCTAGATAGTTTTCGAACACATTCGATCCATTCATTGATTTTGGTATTTACATAGTCTCTTTTTTCTTCTTGTTTACCAATGACACTGCCAAGGAATCTGTGGGAGGTCACAATTTTCAAACCAAAGTGACAAAATAACTGTTCTGCTTCTTCTTTGTTGGATTCTTTCACAACTATAATACTTTTAGATGGTTCTGGATAGTATCCATATTTTGGACCTTCTTTAATAAGTGTTGTGAGCCACAGTTTGATCTGAGACAATTGACCAAAACAGGCAGAGTCATCCGCATACCAGTTTTGAATATATTTATCAGGTTCTTTACACATTTTTATGAGGGGTAAAATACCAATAGCATACATACACATTGCCAAAGGGTCACCTTGACTAGTTCCCTCTTTGCTGTAAATGTATTGGGAAGAATCTTTTACAATGATAGTACCATAACCTCTGTAGGTATTAAATAAAAATCTAGCGCATCTAGGCCATAAAATTCTCACATTCCATAAAGCTAAAACTCTATTCAAGGAATTGAATGCATTAGAAGCATCAATTAGTAAAAGGCCTTCATCGTCTTCACCATTGTTAAAACATTTTGCCATCGCATGAGCTGCCCCTTCTATTCCTGACTTAATACCAGTACACAATTGATCTGATCCGCATGCTTGCTGAACGTCGTCACCTGTGACTAAGGCCATTGTTTTTGCCATCACTCTCTGAAGAACTTCACCAATACCTATTGGTCTAACACCAGGGCATTTATCAAGTGCTATGCCTCTTCTGGCTAATAAGGCTCGTATACTATCCCAATTAACAATACTATTGGCAATTCTTCTGGTGAGTGATGCAACAGATTCTCTTAGACGTTGGCTATGTGCACCATATCTCAACAGGAAACATCTCCATTGTTCTGCATCAGTGCCACTCGGTCCTGCACCTCCTGATAACTGTCTAGATACTTTTTCAATATGCTGGGCAGTTATATCAACATTAACCATTATTGGAAGTTCAGGATTGTGAATGAAGGAGTCCACATCTGGAAAACTCCTATCTGGATGTTTATCTACTAAGATATCAAAAACGGTTTTGTCTGAAATTTGATCATTTGCATTCAGTATCCCTCCTCCATTGCGATCAGTGATCCAACGCACTGCTTGTCGGACTTTCCCTTGAAACATCAAACGACTGAATATACGAATGGTATGATCATCATCTTGTTTTACCTTCTTTTTTGATATAAACTTTGTATTGCATAGTTCAGCTTCTTGAACTAACTCTTCATAATGACCATTTTGCCACATCTCTATTCTTCTAGATAATAGTCTTCGGATATCTGAACCGCTTTTAACCATATAATTTCGTTGAAGTATGGTTGAACATAATACGAAGATTTTCTCTGAAAATCCTTGGTCATTTGAATTTACGAATTCAGAAATGACTGAAGAAAGCAGATCTATGAAATGTCGCCCTATATTACCTTGTGGCAGTGAATATTGTTTCCCAGCTAGTTTAACAGTTTTCTTCCATCTAATTCTCCATACTTCATCAATTCCTCCTTCGTTGTTTATTAATGTTGCACCAAAAGCTCTCTGGAATATCTCGTCTAATTGATGTTCATTTTGCAAAACATTGCTTTGATGTGAAATGTTTGCATTCTGTGATGAAGATGTCGTTGGATTGTTCGAACATTGAACAATATTAGCTGGATGCATTCTAGATTGGTGGATTTTAAGTCCTTTTGTAGAAGTAAAGGTCCTTGAACAAAGACAACAATGAACGTTTTGCTGATCCATTGCATCAAAGAAATTCTCTTCGTCATCGGACATTTCATAGTTTTACATAAAAAAAAAAGAAGATGAAACATAGAATTTGTAATCAAAATCTCTTTTTGAATATATAACATAGTTGGTTATTACATTACAAGGTAACTTTGTTCTTAGGAGGAATAAATGGACTTAGTTTATAAAATTTGTATTTAATTTAGAAAATATTTAGTAAAATCAGGAGCGTTGGTTTTAGATGTTACCAGTCTAGGCATTGTCTTCAAATTTTATTAATTTTTTTTTTTTTAACAAATTAACCGGTTAAACCTATGTGTATTTTTTTCTCTCTCTCTCAGGGCAACCTCGTGCGACAGTTGAAGTCAGGCGGAGCTCAGAAGAGTGAGTGGCAGCCCAGGTGGAGCATCTGCTCAGACTCAAGAAGCAACTGGAAGTAATGAAGACTCAGTCTCCTGCTGTGCTCAGTGCAGCTAACAGCGACCCAGCCCCCAGCAAGGAGGCTTTGGAAGCTGAGATAGCTAAACAGGTAAAGGTCGTTCACAGTATTTTGGAAATAATAATAATAATAATATCGCCTTATTTATACTGCCCGATTAAGGGCGGAATTAATAGACGTTTTTGTAATACCTCTGTGAAGCAAAGTCACGGATTGCGTACTGTGTAAGATAGGAAAATCGACACTTACCAACGACTTAAGTTATTGATGTTGTCTATTAATTCCACCCTTAGACTATCAAGTCTTATTATTCCAGCAGTAAGCCCAAGACTTATTATTATATAGTAAAAATCCCAAATGGGAGGATAACTTGTCATGTCCCGGCTGAGTTTCAAACCCTCGACCTCTGGAATCTCTTCACAGAGTGCCGCCTTTACCACTGAGCTACCGGGACGGACACTGACGAAATTGTTTAAATTTAAAGCCTTGTTCTAATTTCGTTAGTTTCTCTTGAGATTTTTTTAAAAAAGTCTTAGGGCCGGATAGCTATAAACCCTTAGGAAACTGCAAGCTACCTTGGGTTGTTAGGGTGGGCTAGTTAGTTCTCTGTGTATAGTCCTCTAGCAAGACCATCGAGAGGGTGCTTGTCTATTAGTACAACCTTGGCGTGACCTCTGTGTTTCAGGCGGAGGTGGTGAGACAGCTGAAGGCCTCGTCCGGGGGTGACAAGAGTCTGTGGGCCGCGGACCTCGCCAAGCTGTTGAGTCTCAAGCAAGCTCTAGCGGCCATCGCCGGGACCAACAGCACGGCGCAGCCTGCAGCCAGCAAGAAAAAGCAGAAGAAATAAGGTCCTGGATCTCTGAAACTGAGGCCAAAATCCCACTGAGTGCACATTTTGTTTCGCAACGTTTCATGCTCCGCTCTTCCTTAAGAATCAAATGAGATCAAATTCCACATTGTAAGCCTGAAACATTGCTTCTCAACGCTTTGAAACATTTAAAATTCAAAATTCGGATAAAATCTCGCGCAACTTTATGCAATGAAATTTTGCGCCCAGTGGGATCCAGGTGTAACAGTTCTTCTCAGTCTGCTAGAAGAAGCAGAAAAAATAAGCCAGTCGCCCGTTCCTGAAACACTTTCTACTATCAGAATCTCCCTTTCAACACACTCTGATTGGTTAATTTGAACGCAATAACCAATCAGAGTGAGTTGTGTGTGAGTTGAGTGAGTTACAGGTGAAAGAAAGATTTGGAGAGTAGAAAGTGTTTCTAGAACGGGCTACTGAAATCCTTGTGTCAAGCTGTTGGGCCTCAAGCAAGTTCTACCAATGAAGAAAAGTGGACGGAAAGTGCGAAGTAATAGTTTCCTGAAATTGGCTTAATGTGGATAGGTGTGGCTCTTTTAATCCAGAAAATAAGAAAGCTCTGTCTGTATTGCTCAACTATTTATTTCCGACGTCAGTGCAGCTATCATTGACGTTAATCTTCTTTTACTCTGTCATATCCCGCTCAAGCAGGGTCGACGTTGTTCAACCACATGGTTGAGGTTGGTTGGTTTTGGCACATTTTTTACGACTGGATGCCCTTCCTAACACCAACGATTCTATTTGATTTAACGTCCCGGAATAGGACGGTGTTTTTACCCTCCATTCGCTGGGAATTGTACCAGCTACCCACATTAACCTCACCAGCCTGGGTAGGGCCGGAAATACCAGCCTCACATGTACGCAGGGAACAGAATTTTCTGTGTGAAAAGTCTGCTCCGACCGGGGATCGAACGGATCTCTGGACAACTTGCAGTAGTCACAACCGTTGCTGCGCGGAGGCTGGCTTATCATTGACGTTAATGCAATGCAGAATTTTGACAGGAATTTAGAAGGATATGGAAACTCGTTTTTGGGGTAGCTGAAGTAACTTCATTTGCTATATATTTTTTTAATTTATCTTCCCGACTGTCTGAGACATTTAGTTATTTTATTTATTTATTATTTAAAAAAAAATTAAGATTCAAATTCTGTAATTTTAAGATTCAAATTCCCAGCGAATGGAGGGTAAAACCCCCGTCCTGATATCTTAAATCTGGATCTAATTAGTTCACAGTGTTAATTGTAAGGGTTTCACCCAAAACCTGCAACTAGGTTAGATAATATTGAGGTTAAAATATGAATGTGGCAGTATTTTCACAAATCTTTTCAGAATCCCGTGCTGGTAAAGAACACTTTGTTATGTTTTTGTACATTTTTATTTAGAGCATAGAGTTATCTTCAAGCATGAGATCTAGAAACATTCATATCAAACATGTTGGATCAAGTTTTATTTACAAATGACATAGAATATATACATTATCCCATAAAATATATAAGACCCGTTTGACTGCTGGAGTAAAGAGAGTTTTCAGTCTTACCTCGGCAGTATAAAAAAGTTCTATTCTATACATAGATATTGAAATTAATAAAACAAAACTTGATCAAGGACGGTGCTAATGCCAACGGCATTCTCTTCCGATTATTATTATTTATAGAAAGACACTAGGTTTAAAAAAACAACACCTTATATAAGGAAGTGTCTACTCGGTAGGTACGTAAAAAAACAGTTGTTATGATGAAATCAGATGTTCTATTATTGTAAATAATAATAATATACTAAATGATTTTTTCATATTTATAGACTTAAATTATCTGTAAATTCATTGGGATGGACGCTAAAGTACATAAAGATCGTCCAGGTTTTAAAATTTGAAATGAGAATAAATTTCTTTAATCTTTTCTGTGTAATATAATCAGAGAACCAAATTTTATCCATTAATAAAATCTTCTGTACATTATTAGGAAATACAATATTAGAAACAAATAAATGTATTTATTACACCACTACAATTTTTTCACTTTTTCTATCTATAGTTCACTATTTCTATTTACAGTTCACAGTTTTGCAGTAATAGGTACATGTGTTTCTAAGTGTTATTATATCACAATCAGTGAATGGTAGAACTTATACAAATCTCTTATACCTATTGCCCATCGTTTATTCACTTGTAACTACTCACGACATCAAAGCAGCATCGTCCTATCTTTAATGAAAGAAAAAACAATGTGACACACAGTTAAGTGTTACCTGACAAATGACACATTCAGAGATTCAAATCCGTGTTATTCGGGTCACCTGCATGTGCTACTTGTATTTGTTTGAGCTACTGTGACAACTATAAAATGTGGAAAACTTAAAATACTATATCGGTCCTTTCCTGTTAATTTTGTCAATAGTACATGCCATTATTAACTTCTTTAAAGGAAAGTTATTGTACTATGTACCGACTTTATCTGTGAAAGAGATTCTATCAAATTAAAGTTAGCGAAGCTCAAGGGCCTTCAACAACCTGCATTGTGAGCACCTATCAAATATCTGCAAAAGATGAAACGTTCTTAAGTATTTCATCGGGTTGTATTGAAAAGTATGGAAAAACTTGTTTCCAAGGAATGAGTCAACTTACGTGAACAGCGAAGTTAAATGCATTATTTTTATGAATGAAAAGTCGTTTTAAAATGTTTGCTTCACTTTTGACATTTTCATGTCTTTGCTCTGGCACATAACCAAAATTATGTGACGAAATTATGTAACGAAATTATGTAACGATATTATGTAACGAAATATTGAATTGTAAAGGGAGAGAAGAGGGAAAGTGTGTGTCATGCGCACAATGCACAATGGCGAAGTATTGAATTGTAGAGGGAGAGAAGAGAGAAGGTATGTGTCATGCGCACAATACGAAATTTGGTCAGTTGGGTTTTGGACCTTGAATAGTAAAGATGAAAATGTCCCAATGGTTGCAGACTCGTATGCAAGCGTTTTTTTAAACAAAAATTTAACATCGCTTTCAACTGCATGGTCATATCAGTAGTCACCGTGGCAGAGTGAGTTAGCGCGCTAGACATTGTACGCATGGTGACCTGGGTTCGATTCCCAGCGGGGCAGGATTTTTTTTCATCTAATTTTGTATTTCGTCCATTATATATTTAGGTCCTTGATGGCTTCATTTTTATTTGGTGTTAACCTTAAGCCACTATATTTTAGCTCCTTGTAAGTCACATGGTTTTAATTTAAGCGCGTAATTTCAAATTTTCTCGTTATCAATTTTTATCACATCATCAGTAAAATAACTTCTAGATAAGATTATTGTCTTTAACTATAATTGGAGTTCACTCACCCTATTGTTTCAAAGTCAGTTGTAAAGTTGTCAATCAGAGGATAGTAGTAAGTTGATCATGGGCCAAAAACCAGAGTATTTACTATCAAGTTGTACATGTACAATTGTACATGATAGGAGAATCTCTCAGTTTCTTCCTTACCTTATAACTGTAAAATATGATGATATATTGTAGATTTGTTTTTGGTGGAAACTTCTAGTATTTAAAAATCCTGATAGTACTGGACATGGTCCTCCACAGATCATGCCGTGAACAAGATAGTCATAGAAAGATTTGTGCAAGGGAGCCCATCATATTAAATTATTTTTAGGTGGTTCTTCAGGGTTGGAAAATTGGCCAATTGGCATCTCCACTGGCCTACTACTTACCTTACAGTGAAATTTTACTTCTGTGCCTAGACAATGATAGTGTCTAGGCACAGAAGCAATTTAATACTCAAGGAATCTATGAAAGATTACTTTGGTATCAAAGAAGAGCACCATTGATTTTTATTATTTTATGTCCTGTAGGTGTTACAGCAAACCTAGCCAGAATCCTGAAGTCAATCCAAATCAACTAATAGTATGCATATTTCAGAAAATAATAGAAAGAAGCACATCTGAAAATTTCAAGAGAACAATATGCTCCAAACAGTCATAGCAGAATAGACATAGCACATTCAGTTTTCTTCTTTGTTCCTTGAAGAATCAAGGTTCTATTCATGAGGATTGTTTGAACCAACTACTAAGATGTTCAAATTGATTCATATTCCATTTAGTGGCTCTTCAGTTGTGTACTGGTCAAAAGCTTTAAGAACAGCACTCCCATGTCAAAGGGTAAGTGATTTGAGCTTGAATCATATGGTAATGAACAACAACAAAAAATCCTCTTCAATGCATGAAAAAATGCTTGTTGAGAATTAAGTCACTCAGTAAAATAAGCACAGATGTGTTGGTTTCTTACAAGTCTATTGATTCTAATTGATAACGTCCTGACTTGGGCTATCCAGGTTGCAGGTTTTACCCTTTAATCAGCTATCCACATTAACCTCACCTAGCCTGGAATTGTCAGGATCACATGTTCTTTACTCTGGGGAGGAACAGTTTTGTTTTGTCAGAAAATTCTAGCTGACCTAGGGATCAAACTAAAGCTCTCTGGACCAAGGGCAATAATGTCAGTTATTACACCACAAAGGCTAGGGAAAAAAGCAAAATATTTAAGGTATTTTGGTATTGTACTCATACTCCCTGATATATCATTATTAATGTCCTAAAAGATTCCATAGTGGCTCAGGTTTCAATACATTAATAGTGTTTTTCTATAGACTATGCTGCTCTGTATGCAAAATGCATCGATAAAAAATAAAGAAAATCAAATTTTCTCTAGCATTTCAATTGGTTCTTGACACTATTTTTAAACAAAATTTTCATCAAAACAATTTTTCAACTTTTCCAGAGGATCATGTGTTCCCTAAGCCCCCAAGATAAATTGGATCAACTCTCTCATAAAATAATGTCTACTTCACTCGTTGCACCACCATCCAAGAAGAAGAGAATAAGAGCCCAAATGAAGCAAGCTGCTAGAGAGTCTTCTATGAAATTAAAAACAGTTAGTTTTTTAACCACATCGTTTAGAATCTGAATTTATAAGTTGTTGAACTTTTTTTATGATGCACCCCCTGTTGACAAATCTAGAATTGATTTGGTTTTTAAAGCAAACTACTTGCTGTTAAGTGTATTGCTAATTGACCTGTTGCAATACTTTTTATATCCGACCAACTTCAATAGCTTAATTGATAAGGTGACAGACTTGTAATCAGAGGTCAGTGGTTCAAGTCCACAGTCAAGCAAATATTTAGTAAAGCAAGTTTGAGTAAGATATTGTGGTCAACACAAAAATGATAACTTTCTTTTACAATTTATATCTGTCTCTAGGCATATAAAAAGTGATTTTTTTAAAAACTTTAATGGAAAGATTCTCACATTGTGAGCTCTTCTACCCAATTTGATAGTCCCCTCCCAGTTTTACCAACAGACAAAGTCTACTGGTGAGGGAGAGAGAAAAAAAATAATGAGGAGATAGAGTTTGTAATGATGGCAATGCTGTTATCAAACTTATGTTGTTCTGCCAACTTCCAACCAGATAGCATTTTCTTGTAATATTCTCTAATTTATTTTATTATAAATACTATTAATCACAACTGCTATTAAAATATGAGTAATTTCTTTCTCTAAGTACTAGTTTTCGATGTATTCGGTCAAATTTTGAGGGTGAAGAAGTGTACCTTCTTAAAATATTCAGAAGAATAAAACGAGTAAATGCGTTGTTAAAGCTCCATCATGCTCTGACTATAGTATTAATTTTTTAATAATAATTAATTTCACAGGGATGTATCATTCAGTGCAAGAATCCAGAGTTGAATCACTACCAGAATCAGACGTATGATAAGTTTGATGTTATTCCTCTTGCATCCAAGGGATGGGGCCATTACAAATCCAAAGGAGATTATTTCATCATTAACATTCATCCTGCTGTGAGTTTTCTATTTCTGTTTCCTAATCCTCACATGTATTCCTATTCCGAAATTGAAATTAATTTATTTTACTTAAATTTCAATATGATAGAAATACCCAAATAATGTATTATCATTTTTTTTTCAATTTGGGTTTAACGTCGCTTTCTTACATTCTCAAACCTGCTACCCACAACCTCACCTAGCCTGGGTGGGGCCTTAATACAAGCATCACAAAGTCTTCAGATCGCTGGACGTTGCTTGACTTCGGTGATCCTACGAGAACCGGTGCACTCAACGCGCCATCGACGCTGGTGGCTCTATTATCATTAATTCCTGTACGCTGAACAGTTAAATCTTTTTCTGTTTACACTCATAGGGTCACAAGCCAGCTTCGAGATTGGATCTCGGCACATTCGGAGACACAGGTCTCCTGCCAGAAATTCTTCAAGTCATTCAGGACCAAGGAATCACGACACCTACAGAGATACAGGTACATTGAAGAAAATATATTAAAACCACCTAGACTTTACCTTGAGTTATTACTTTATATATCTCAGTTATTACTTATTACTAATGTATATATAGAGTTATTACTTTATATATCTCAGGGTCTCTCAAAAGAAATTACTACTTGCTGCGTCTATTATTTAGAACTATTGAACCCCATTTGAGCAACTATGCCAAATATCATTACGATCGGACGAACGGTTTCGGAGTATCATTTTATAATAGCGCACGAATAGCTCAGTGGTTAAGCACTCGCTTGCCATGCGAAAGGTCCCGGGTTCGTAATTCTTTGTACATTCGAATATATGTACAAACAAATAATGATAGAAAATAAAATCAAAATTGAGAAAAAAAATAAACAAGAGAAAAAGATAAACACAACAGAGATAAAATATTTACATATGTCCTAACGAAAGGGCGGGGTTATTGCCTGTGGCAATCTCTTCCACCCAACCCTTCGTAAAAAATAAAAGCATCGTGATTAATACAATACAATATGTGGAATACAATATCGATGGAGGCAAGAAATGCACAAACATTAGAAATGTTTAAATCCTGTGTAGTCAAATTCTTAAAACCTTTGGAATAAGACTTCACAAATTTTGTGGTTGGATGGAAGAGCTCAAAAATTGAGAATCCTGCCACATTAAATAAATCAAAAAAAATTAACATATTGTGTTTCAGAAGCTGGGCATCCCCGCTCTGCTGGGAGCCAGGTCCAGCCTGCTAGTGGCGGAGACCGGGTGTGGCAAGACCCTCAGCTTCCTGGCGCCCCTGGTGCAGCAGATCCTCGCCTGGAAGGGTGAGCCGGGCTATGCGCCCACCCCGGGCGCCCCTCTGGCCCTCATTGTGACGCCCGGCCGCGAGCTGGTCTTCCAGATTGGGGTGAGCCCTTGTTCACGTTGACTTTACTCTCGAGATTTTTTTTTTTAACATACTCAAATATACTATTATTTAACCCATTCACGCCTGAACTGTTGGAAAACGTTGATCCATTTTGAAAAAATAAATGGCAAAATTTCTGATAGAACAACTGATAGATCTGTCTAGTAAAATTCAGAAGGTAGCAAGTAGCAAATATTGTCAACAATGAGAACTATAATGTTATAAAGTGGTAACATGTACCGTATTGAACTAACAGGTCAGAAACTTGCACTGCCTCCATTGTTGCCATATGGCAATGCTAGGCGTTAATGGGTTAAATAACAATAATAATAATAATAATAATATCGCCTTATTTTTACTGCCCGATTAGGACTATTAAAGTCCCTTCATTCCAGCCGTAAACCCAAGACATATTAATGTGTGGTAAAAATCCCAATTGGGAGGATAACATGTCATGTCCCAGCTGGGTTTCGAACCCACGACCTCTGGAGTCTTTGTATTCACAGAGTGCCGCCTTTATCACTGAGCTACCGGGACAGACTATTTAGGGCGATATTAATAGACAAAATTGAGATCAAAAGTGCGAACCTAATCATTAGTTTCCCCATTTCAAACAATGCCCCTAATCTAGAATATTGGAAAGAGCAAGCTAGCCTGGCTTGCTAGGGTGGATAGTCTGTTCTCTGATTATAGTCCTCTAGGGAGACACTGGTCCTCTCCCTGTTTAACGCCTCCAGACAGACTAGGTTCGACTATATTAGATATCAGAAAAATCGTGCTCGTGTTTGTAATAAAAAAAAACTCCCTATTTTTATGTGAATACAAGAGAAACCTCCATGCCAGCCTCCGTGGCGTAATGGTTGTGACTACTGCCCGTAGTCCAGAGATCCCGAGTTCGATCCCCGATCGGAGCAGAAAATTCTATTTCCTCCGTACATGTGAGGCTGGCATTTCCGGCACTACCCGGGCTGGATGAGGTTAATGTGGGTAGCTGGTACGATTTCCGGCGAATGGAGGGTCAAACCCCCGTCCTGATCCAGGACGTTAAATCAAATAGAATCGTTGACGTCAGGAAGGGCATCCAGCCGTAAAAATGTGCCAAACCAACCAACCTCAACCATGAGGTTGAACAACGTCGACCCTGTTTAAGTGGGATAAACCACAGTAAAAGAAGAAGAAGAAAAAGACAAGAGAAACCTCCATTCAAGAAAAGAATTTACAGGTCCGATTTGCTTCTCTGTAAGGGAAAATAACCTCTTCATATTCTAGCGGGTTACACCTCTTCATAAAAATTTCCGGTTCATTGAGTTCTCTTCTATCCAGGTTCGACTGTATACATAGTCATAAGGGTTGGGTGGAAGAGATTGCCATAGGCAATAACCTCGCTCTTTAGATAGGACTTATGTTGTTATATATTTTCTATTCTTTTTCTTTTTTGTTGTATATATTGTTTCCATTTTTTTTATTGTTAAAATAATTATTTGTATGTACATAATGTCCATTTATACCTAATAAAGCGTTGTATAATAATAATATTCCCTTTGGTTCCACAGGAGGTGGTGGAGTGGTTCGCGCAGCTAGGCATCACGTACCAGGTGATCAGTGGAGGGGATATGAAGAGGAAGATGTACGCGGAGAGGGAGCAGGTGGACATTGTGATAGCTAGTCTGGGCGCTCTCAGTAAACTCACCACTGTAGGTAAGTTATTATTATAGAAAGCTTTATTAGGTAGAACAAAAATATATACAGTAGAATACAATGAAATATAAAGAAAAACAAAAAGATTAAGCAAATATACAAGAAAAAAAAAGATAATGAAGTTAATGTCCTACCTAAAGGGCGGGGTTATTGCCTGGGGCAATCTCTTCCACCCAACCTTGTATATAAATTTATATAAAACTTATATGTATATATTATAAATAAACTTTTGTGACAGGACACCACACATCGATCCTTATCACTAGAAAATAAATCAAATTCCGCCACTGATGACTCAACCGAAACAGTTAACTTAACAAGATTTTTAATCCTTTGAAGGTGGGTATACCCTCATTGTTTGTTGAAGATGTTATTGTAAAATATACATGGAAACTTAAAAAAATAAAAATAAATAATTCGTAATCAACAAATAGAAATCACTGGATTTGATAAGTCACAACCTCCATCTATGATGAATAATAAAAAAGTTTGTCCAACGGGACCCTAATAAAATGCTGGTAAATTGGGGCCGGGTTCCAAAAAGTTATTATTATTATACAACACTTTATCAGATATAAATGGACATTATGTACATATAAATAAGTATTATGAAAAAAATGGAAACAATATATACAAATAAAATGAAAAAAGAATAGAAAATATATAAAAACATATATCCTAACTAAAGGGCGGGCTTATTGCCTATGGCAATGTCTTCCACCCACTAGAAGAAGAAAAAAAGTTCATTTTTTTTCTTCCAAGAAACCGGTTCCTATAGCTTGTTATCTACTGTATTCTTCACCAGGATGTATCTCCACCCACAATGTGAGGCATGTTATTCTGGATGAGGCTGATACGTTGCTGGATGACAGCTTCAATGACAAGATGGTGCACTATCTGTCTAGGATGAAGGTATTTCATTCTGCTCTCCTTATTCAATTGGTTAATTCTTATGTAAAGGTAGTCACCTTGGTCAGACCATGAGCAACCAACAATATAGACCATAGAAGTCTAAAGTAGCTTTACATTCACGGCTATAAAATAAATAAGGCTGTGAAACACTTGGCGTTCATAAATCAGAAGAAAAAAATCCTCTGATTAATTATTATTTAAGGGTAGTCAAGCACCAAGTCTCCATGGCGTAACGGTTGTGACTACTGCCCGTAGTTCAGAGATCCTGAGTTCGATTCCAGGTTGGAGTAGACTTTTTGCAGAGAAAGTTCTGTTCCTCCGAACACGTGAGGCTGGCAATTCCGGCCCTACCCAGGCTAGGTGAGGTTAATGTGGGTAGCTGGAACGATTCCCTCAGGACGTTAAAACCAAATAGAATCAATGGACTTGAAAGGAGCCTAGACTTTGGATCTATACGTCCATATAATCCTCTCACCACCGTGATTTAGCCATCTGTCTCTATCTCACGGACACGGAATTATAATTATGATAGTGGGTAGCGCACTAGGTTTGTACGCCTGGTGACCTGGGTTCGATCCCCAGCAGGACAGGATTTTTTCTGCTTTGTACTTGAGGAAAAATTAACTGCTGCTTTAATGTGAGCAGCGACCATTGGCGGAATTTTTCTGCTCTGTACTTGGATGTTCCGGGTCCACTCATAAGTCATGAAGAAAAATGAGTAGTTACTTGTGTGAGTAACGACCAGTGGCGGGAAATGTAATAGAATTCGAAAAGTGCAGGAGGCTCTTAGAAATGCTGCGCTACCCACAAAAAATGTGAAGAGGCCTTGTGCTTCACCACAAATAAAATCATACATACGTACAATCGTACAAGTTTTTTCATTACACATTTGTTTTAGTCTTCGAGAGAGGTTATATCTTATATCCAGGTTGAAAGAGTACTTGAAAGAGTATAAATAAATCCATCCCAATTCCGTCTGGTTTCCAGTTGAGTCAGCAGGCAGTGTACACGGGAGCCAGCAGCACAGCAGCAGAGGGCAGCAACATTCAACTCACGCTAGTGGGCGCCACCCTGCCCACCAGTCTCAGTGAGATACTCGAGGAAATTGTGGACGTAAGTGGATGAAGTAAACGAGAGTAACTACCCCACTCAGGCTTGGTGAGGAGGTTAACACTGCCCACAAGTCTCAGTGAGATACTCGAAGAAATCGTGGACGTAAGTGAATGAAATAAACAGAAAGTAACTGCCCCACTCAGGCTGGGTGAGGAGGTTAACACTGCCCACAAGTCTCAGTGAGATACTCGACGAAATTGTGGACGTAAGTGGATGAAATAAACGAGAGTAACTGCCCCACTCAGGCTGGGTGAGGAGGTTCGCTATCTGGGACGTGTTTTCCGACGTGATGATGGGCAGGTTAAAACACAGACCACAAGCGTCTACAGTAGCTTCTGTTTCATGGCTACGAAATAAAAAAGGCTGGGAACACTCATTTAAAAAAAAAAAAGAAATGATTTAAAAAAAACTGATATGAGCAGCGATCATTAGCAGAATCATGGGCTAAAATAAGATATTAGCGTATTCAAGGAAAAGAAAAAGTCCTATAATTCTACGCTACTCACTAAAAATGAAAATATCATGACGTCACAACTGTTCACAGATATCCTCACTGACTAGAATCATGACGTCACGCGCCCACCAACTCTTGCCGCATGTACCACAGAAGTTCATGCGTCTGGGCGCAAGCCAGAAACCCAGTGAACTCCTGAGGATAGTCAAGCAGGATGTGAGCCACGATATTCCCGTCATAATATTCAGGTATTTGTTAAACGATTGATGAATTTTTAAATAACCCAATAAGCACTAAGCTGACAGTATTTCTATTGTATTTTTTTTTTATTTTAAAGATGAGTGTTGAGTGTTTCACAGCCGTTTTTATTTCGTAGCCATGAAACAGGAGCTACTGTAGACGCTTGTGGTCTGTGTTGTAGCCTGCCCATCCCTAGTATGCCTCCCCTCTGATGGGCGAGAAGTGACACAATACTTCCCAATTAGGTGCTGGGTCAACACGAGTGCACCGGAAGGTATCCCTTACAAACAATTGTAACCAAACTAAGAATACAAATTTTTGTCCGCACGGGGGATCGAACCCGGGACCTTCCGCATGGCAAGCGAGTGCTTAACCACTGATATTTTTGATGCAAGCGAGTGCCGTCATAATATTCAGGTTAACCACTTTACGCTTAACCTGGGAGGCGCCTCATTGAGTCCCGTCTGGATTTGTCCCTTTTTGTCGATGCCTCATTGAGTCCCAAGGTTTGGAACGGTTGAAGTTATCGTACCCCTCATTGAGTCCCGTACATAATTAATACCTATTTTTCCTTATACATAAACTTGTACATAGAAGATCATATTATTTGTCAGTCAGTTGGGTCAGTCCTCCTCTAAAAAATTAGAACACTCTTTTCATTTTTTATTAAGAATTCTTGTTTTTATTTTTATTCATAAATGAAAATGAAATTATTGTCTATTGGAATTTGATGCGTAAGTGAATTTTTTGTTAGAGGAATTTTGTAGTTAGATAGGGTTAGGTAAAGTTAACAAGGTGAGATTGCACGATAGATTTCTGACTTCAGTTTGTCGGGTAGGATGGTTGGGTGAGGGGCTTAGGTTAGGTTGAAATTAGCGCAGGGTTAGACCGGGTCACTGCGCGACCCGGCATAACCGCCTATCCTAGCTGGCTAACGAAACACAACATTTAGACATAACTGTCCGCGTATTCATTTTTATAAAAATTAACTGTGTTCTTATTTACTTCTTCTTATATACTAACATCAGGTAAAGGGACTCAATGAGTCATATGGTCTGGTAGACCCAAAAATATTAGGGGACTCAATGAGGCATATGGTCTGAGGTACCTGCTAAAATTACGGGACTCAATGACATGAAAAAAAGGTCAACGGGACTCAATGAGTGTACGTCCGCTTAACCTACCTACTTTTTTGTTTCATTTCCTGACATGGTATAGTATTATTTAATTTAAGCTTAGATCTAAGCAACGTTTTTTAATGTTATCCACATTTTAATTTTATTTTGACATTTTCATGTCTTTGCTCTGGCACATAACCAAAATTATGTGACGAAATTATGTAACGAAATTATGTAACGATATTGTGTAACGATATTATGTAACGAAATATTGAATTGTAAAGGGAGAGAAGAGGGAAAGTGTGTGTCATGCGCACAATGGCGAAGTATTGAATTGTAGAGGGAGAGAAGAGAGAAGGTATGTGTCATGCGCACAATACGAAATTTGGTCAGTTGGGTTTTGGACCTTGAATAGTAAAGATGAAAATGTCCCAATGGTTGCAGACTCGTATGCAAGCGTTTTTTTTAGTTATTTTTTGTTTTATTCACTTAGTAGGTATTCGATTAATTTTAAGTATTGACTTTGTAAGATGCCCTCGGGCTTTATTTACAATAAAAACTATTCTGATTTTTAAAATTTGTGTTTATGTCGCTGTTAACTGCATGGTCAATGGTCATATCACGACGGCGCGACGGGCGGTTTTACCCTTCTTCATTCGCTGGAAACTCAAAGCAGCTACTCAAATTAACCTCACCCAGGCTGAGTGGGCCGGGCATACTCAGAATGATGAGGGTTCAAATTTGAACAGTCACCCATCCAAGTTCTAGCCTCGCTGGACGTTGCTTAACATCAGTGACTGTATGAGATCTGGTCAGTGTTGCCAACTGGTTTTTGAGAAAATCCCTACCAGAAGCAAAAAAAATCCCTACTTTTAGGAAAATATCCCTACATTTTTAGGTCCCATATTTGATGCATTATTATTAATATATAAATATATTATTTACTATAATAATATAGTATTTACCTTTATTTTTTGTTCCACGTCACTAAAAAGGGGGGAAAGAGGAAAATAAGAAGAAGAAAAATATATAAAAGGTACAATTTATCAAGTTGTAGTTTTTTTAGTAGGTATTTTTTTTATTTTTTAGACAGGATTGACAGAGTATCTAGGTACTTTGACTGTTTTTTAGACTAATACCTATTTATCAATCAATTTTCCCAAAAATCCCTACGTTTAGGGCATTTTCAAAATATCCGTCCCTACATCCCTACATCATCAAAAATGCAGGAAAAATCCCTACATGTAGGGATTTATCCCTACGGTTGGCAACACTGGATCTGGTGCAAATGGTGCATTCAATGTGCCATCGGTATTTTAATTTTTTCTGTCATTTGTGCTGTACATATGTCGGTTGTCTTAGAAATCAGTTTAAATAGAAAAGTGAGAAGTTGTATTAGATGTAAATGAATATCATAACATATCTTGACACTCTGGACAGCTGTTTCGAGCTTATTTGCTCTTATTAGCAGCTAATAGTTCTGATACTTCTGATTATCTATATTTTTTTTTTTACTTGTTTTTATTATTTTATAGACCATAACTCACCTTTCTATTTAAATCGGTATAAACAGAATATATTAACCAGGCGCCTGTACGGCTGCAGTTTTCAATTTTCTCTCTCAAAATTCTTCAAATATTTTTAATTTTAAACTTCATTAATGTCAATCTTTTTGATATATTTTAGTGTCATTCAAGTTTTTCACAAAGATATCTACACAAGCACTAAGATAATCAATTTCAATGATCTCAGGATGTATGTTGGACGAGAATGATGTATGTACAAAAAGGAGTGCAGAATATTGTTTTAAATATGTGAAAAAGGCAAGAAGATTGCGAAATAAATATCAATATTTAATAATTTAATAATGATCACCTGGCACCTGGTTGTCTCCACAGCAACAAGACGTCGACGTGTGACTGGATCTCCATGTTCCTGCAGGAGGGCGGGGTGGACTGTGTCAACCTGAACAAGGCCATGCTGCTGCAGATCCGGGAGTCTCAGCTCTGCAAGTTCCAGCAGGGGGTGGTGGACGTACTCTCCTGCACTGATGTGGCTAGTCGGGGTCTAGACACCACCCGGGTGAGTACTCTCCTGCACTGATGTGGCTAGTCGGGGTCTAGACACCACCCGGGTGAGTACTCTCCTGCACTGATGTGGCTAGTCGGGGTCTAGACACCACCCGGGTGAGTACTCTCCTGCACTGATGTGGCTAGTCGGGGTCTAGACAAGTACTCTCCTGCACTGATGTGGCTAGTCGGGGTCTAGACACCACCCGGGTGAGTACTCTCCTGCACTGATGTGGCTAGTCGGGGTCTAGACACCACCCGGGTGAGTACTCTCCTGCACTGATGTGGCTAGTCGGGGCATAGCGTGTAGATTTAAGAAGTGAGGAAATGAACCCCAGTTGCATGGAAACGCCACAGAGCGGGACACCATCACAAAGGAGTAGAATATTTCTCGCAATCTATTTATGTTTACATTTGATATATTTAGAAGAAATTTTGTGAAGGACAAGGAGAGATCTCCTCTACGATACTAGCCCTGAGGACGCCACGATGTAGGCCGGCGGGGGGTGGTTTCCACACTTTTAATTCTAAACGTTATGGTCGGGGTCTAGACACCACCCAGGTAGAGTAGATTTGACTTACGTGCAAGCCAGACCGATACTTTACTAGGACACGGTGACTTTTTTCTCTATCACAAGATATTAAATGTTTTTTTTTTTTGTCCTTTTTTTTGAAAAATAAATATTTTAACTGATTTCACAGCCACCGTCGGTGTCGATCGCACGTTGAGCACACCACTTTACCAGTTCTTATTCAGTCACTGAAGTTAAGCAACGTCGAACAACTGTCTGGCTGGGGGACGTTAAACAGGGAGAAGACCAGTGTCTCGCTAGAGGACTATAAACAGAGAACAGACTAGCCAACCCTTACAAGCCAGGCTAGCTTGCAGTTTCCTAAGGGTTTAATGGCTTGTACAGAAAAGTCCAAGTCCTCATGATGGTTGATCGCACATAGAAATATGTGGTTCAGGACGAGCCAACTTTGAAATAAAGTTGGCTGGAGACCATCACTCACCCCTCCAGCTGTAGCCAAGCTGGCTACAACAACAACAACGTCGAACAAGCCTAAGGCTTGGATGGGTCACAATTCAAACGCTCGTGATGCTGGCTATTCCCAGCCCCACTCCGGCTTAGTGAGGTTAATTTTAATAGGTGGTTTGTGAACTTCCAGTGAATGGAGGGTAAAACTAAAACCCACGTCGTGAAATAATGAGGCAGCTGAAAGCGACGCTAAAACACAAAAAAAAATCGGAGCTTTTCTAGTCAACTTGCTCTACGTTTTAACTGTGATATTTTACTTGTCTTCTTAAATTTTCTTATTTTGTTTTCTCATTTGTATTAATTTAATATTGTTCTAGAAATTTCTCGGAAATAAAAACAAATTTAATTAAAATATAATTACATCTTAACCCATTCTGGTTGCAGGCGCGGCATATCATCAACTACGACGTGCCCTACTACATCT